>NIVC01000546.1:0-85000 GCA_002269645.1 Macrostomum lignano | reverse complement strand
CTGAGCTTAGAAGCCCATAATTACAAAGTATACTCTTACCACTAATTACAACCACAGAAATGTCTCTGAGTGAATTACAGTTAGCATTGATCAGGTAGAAATCTGTGTGACAATTCATTAATAACTAATAAATTCAATGTGCAAAGTGTCTTACCTAGTTAATAAAAATTATTGGAGTAGAAATTTCATATTTTCATAATCTGCACAAGGTGTACCTCCGCTAATGGTCTTCACAGAAAGCATTCTTTTATTGCATTGTTGTTGTTAAACGAGGGTGGGAAGCCGGTGGCAACCCGCGGATCAGCCCTGAATTGGGCTCTGCCGCTGAGGGGCACTTCCAGGGGCCTAAGCCCGAGATATCCACATGGTTGGGCCCCGACGTCTAGGCCAGGGGAATTTTGGGGCTACTAACAAGACACCGCCAACCCAAAGAGTGGAATCAGGGACGGTGCCAGGACCGAGTCCACCCAGACCACCAACCCAGCAGACAAGTCCTTGGGAGTGCGCGAAAAACAGAATTGGAAATGAAAAGGTTGGGTATACTACTGAAAGCCGTCCAAGAGCGGGGAAACCCAGAAGTCTTGGAATAGGGCTTGACTATTGGAGCGAGTCTGGAAGGCTTGTATCCGAGGGCGAGTCTCCCAATCAGGCAGGATATTGCGACTACCTATGGGGCTGCAAGCCACAAGGGCTTCACCTATCCAGCTCAATATTGGAGGCCAGGCCAAGGGGGGGAGGGGCACAAGGGGCAAGAGGAAACCGGACTCAGCCGGTTTTCCCCGATTCGGGACGAACTTCCAGCCCAGGACTCCAACCCACTGTCAGTGATGAGAGCCGAGACACAATAAGCAGGGAGACAACCAGAGGAGCCAGCAGATGGACCAAGGACAGAGCAGGATGGACCGGGCATTGCATTAGTGAGTGCCCATCTGAATGGACTCAGAGACTAATGATGCTGAGGGAACAATGGAGTTGGACAGAAAGCAGATCACCTCGCATCGTTAATTGCAATATCCTATACTACTGTACTCGTGGGAGTACATGTATAATTTCTGGTTTTTCTACTACTCATTCATGGACGACATAGTTGATGGCATTTTATTAGCCAAGTTTGTCTATGGTAAAAAATCAGCTTAGTCTTTATTTGAGAACACAACCTTAGTTTTGAGCGGCAATGATCGCCAATAACTAGTTTTCAATTTTTGTCTAAGTGAGAGAAAAGATGAGAGAAGACTTCATCTCTTACAATGCGCCTCTTGAATGCTCTCCTGAGAATCTTTTATCCCTTGCTCAGCTTGAGCAGTCTCCCTTCACTGGACCGCTGGTACCTCAGACGCATTCGTTTAGTTTTCTTATTATTCATCAATTCTGTATGGTCTCTTTCATCTCGCGGTCGCAGAGTTGACTCAGGGTGGGCATGCAGCTTTCTCCTCAAGGCTGACTTTTTACCCATTTTCTCCCCACTGCTCTCAGAGTACAGACCTGTATCTCCCACCATGCACAATATACTGTGCGGCAAACCGATCCCTGCTCTGATGCTAACTAAAGAGTGCACATGTGCGTTTCCCCAGATGCAATTTTCTATCTTGTTCCCCCCAAAGTGAGTACGTTTTGATGATAGAGGACGAGGATTGCGCTCGGGCCATAAATCCAGGCGGACTGCCCTGGAAGGAGCCAATCCCCACGGTCGCAGGGAAGACACGAGGAAATGATGAAGAAATCCTCGACTAAAGCTGCAATCTCGCTGACGCCTCACTCTCTTTCCTCTTTTTAGTAACACTGAATGAGAGTCATCGGCTGAAGCAAGAATACTCACTGAAGCTCTAAAAAGAGTTGGAAGCAGTAAACATTATATCTAAGAGCTTTATGTCTCTTTCTGTCTCCAGAAGGTAAGAACCGACTGTGTCAAAGTGCAAACGTGGGGATATAATTATAGTCAACAACAGCTAAACCCTCACCCCGCAAAACTCAAACGTTTGTCACTCGGAATAAAAGTTAAGTAATGTCTTTATATGCTAGTTTTAGTATCGATCAAGGCACATTCCAATGCTTTGCCCCCCCACATTGTGACCCGTTTTGGAAATCAATAGTTTTGCTTCAGGGCTCCAAAATATTGCAAATATGGCGACATAAGTGACTGTCTGTGGCGCTGAAATGAGTGACTGTCTGTGGCGCTGAAATAAGCGACTGTCTGTGGCGCTGAAATGAGTGACTGTCTGTGGCGCAAAAATGAGTGACTGTATGTGACGCTGAAATGATTCATTGTCTGTGACGCTGAAATGAGTGACTGTCTGTGGCGCTGAAATGAGTGACTGTCTGTGACGCTGAAATGATTGACTGTCTGTGGCGCTGAAATGAGTGACTGTCTGTGACGCTGAAATGAGTTACTGTCTGTGACGCAAAAATGACTGACTGTCTGTGGCTGGTTGCTAGAATAACCATGGTTGCTAGAATGCTAAGTGCGACCATTTCGACGCCAATTCTTGCCAATCTACTACTTCCATGTTCCCTGTCACTCTATCTACCGTCAGCGCAGTAATCTCCTTGCTTATTTGGCCGTCAGTACTCTCCAAGGTGCATGACACTGGTGCTGTTATGAAGGTTTCCACCTGTCCGTTCAACACGTTTACCTGCATTGATTCCTGTTTGCCGTGCAGGCCAAGCTTGGATGCTATCGCCGTATTCAAATAGGTCTTTGTGCTGGCGTCATCAAGTAAGGCATTGACCTTCACCGCTCGCCTATTCGCCTTAAGAATGACCGGAACCGTTCGAAGTGAAACCGCACTGGCTTCTCTACGAGTAGCGACCTTTGTCACGGTTGCAGCTTTCGGCTTCGACTGCATTTCTTGCTCAGCACCGGCTTTGACTTCTGACTTCTCTTTCGATTCCGACCTTGCTGTCGAATGCAGCAGACGATGGTGGGATTTGGTGCATCCATCAACGCCGCACTTTCGACCTCGTCGGCAGTTCATACCGGTGTGACCATGGCCAAGACAGCGGAAACAGGCTTTGGCTTCCTGAGCAGCCTTCAATCTGTTCTCAGACGACAGTTTCCCGAACGCGGGACACTTCCATAGATCGTGCGCCTCCTTGCAGACTACACAGGAGTAGCTCCCCTTGCTTGAGCTCTTGCTTAGCTGCGCTACATGGAAGGCCTTCTGCTTGCTGTCCTTTCTTGGTTGCTCCTGACTCGATGCGGCCACCCCGTACACAATTTCTGCTGCCTCAGTCCGGAACTCTGCCTCACGCAAAACCCACTCTCGAAGGGTCCTAACGCCTTCTGCTTTCGCCTTCTCGAAGATCCATCGTCGAAATGCTGCGACTATCGGCTCTGGTAACTTTTTTTGCAATCTAGCATAAAGCAGTCCATCACTAAGTTCGGAGTTCTTAGCAGCTTCTTCCAAATTAATTACAGCCACATCGAGGATGTTTGCGAATTTCTTCAGCTCCTCGGCACTATTCTGCTTCACGGGTGGAAAACTATCTAGCTCTTCCAAGTAGTGCGCCAACTGTCGTCGCTTGCCGCCGTACTCACGCTCCAATCTCTCCTTGGCCGCCTGATAGGCAGCAGCCGAATGACCCAAGTGCTCTATCACCTTCAGCGCTGATCCACGCAAATACTGACGCAACTGCAGCAGTTTGAACTCTGGTGTTGCTGGAGCCCTATCGATGCATGCCATGAAGGCAGCCTTCCACGCTTCATACTGTTGCTTGTCGCCATAGAATGTTGGAATCTCCACTCTGCGCAACATCTTCCAGAGATCCTTCGACAGCTCTTGCTCCGAAGAGTTGCCGAGCCTGCATTCGTCTACTGATTCAGAAGAGCTTGTTCGATCCTCCGCTCTCATCTCGAAACCCGCATGCTGATTTGAAGAAGGCAGGAAGCCAAACTCACCAAGGTCTCTGTAGGGCCTCTGCTGTCTCTGTCCTCGCATGAAGTCCGGCTCTGCAACACTGAATCCGATTTGCCGATCTAGATTGACTGCACCCAGCGATTGGGCTGTCGCTGCCGCCGACTCTGCCGCCGGCTCTGCTGCCGACGCTGCCGCTGTCTCCTGAGGAACTTGTGCCGCTGCAGATGGTGACTGCTGAGTTGCTAGGAAACGCTGGACCTCTCGCATGCTGACGCGGTAGTCCTCCTCGACGGTTTCTATTTCATCGAGCAGCCGAGAGTGCTGTGCTGCGTCGCTGTTGTTTCGTTGCAACTCGTCGCTCAACTCGTACAGCGCCTCGATTGTTCCCTCGAAGATCTCGGTTACGGCTTCGCATTGGTGCTGAATTTCGCTCTTGTCAGAACCGTCTTGTAATAGCCAGGCCAGTTTATTTCGATTCTTGGTCAGCGCAGACTTGAACTTGGTCTTTTGTCGCCTCAGAGCATTCGGCGAAGCAACATCGGGCTCTGGCGCTTGCTTCTGTTTTTCGTCGTCACTCATACTGATCTAACAGACTATTGGACACGATGTACTGTGGCTTGAGTAACCACGCTCTGCTACCAAATGGTTGCTAGAATAACTCGAGATGAAAGACAAACTATATGCTGCGCTATTGAAACGATGAAAAACGAAAAGGCCTTTTGAGCGAGATGCTCTGGGTCGATATATTTAATGAGCTGAGTGAAAGCGTACAATACACGTGAGCGTAATGTGGGGTGGGGCGATCAGTGAAGAATGAAAGTGGTGCGATCAATAATTAGGGACTGTACGTATGAGCAAAATAAATATGTTAGCCTAATTGAACGTACATGTAGCTATTGCAAACGAAAAGTTTAAGAAATACCACGAGACAGTGGCAGCTCCAGAACAGTGGCGCTGAAATGAGTGACTGTCTGTGGCGCTGAAATGAGTGACTGTCTGTGGCGCAAAAAATGAGTGACTGTCTGTGGCGCCAAAATGAGTGACTGTCTGTGGCGCTGAAATAAGTGACTGTCTGTGGCGCCAAAATGAGTGACTGTCTGTGGCGCTGAAATAAGTGACTGACTGTGGCGCTGAAATAAGTGACTGTCTGTGGCGCTGAAATGAGTGACTGTCTGTGGCGCTGAAATGGGTGACTGTCTGTGGCGCAAAAATGAGTGACTGTATGTGACGCTGAAATGATTGATTGTCTGTGACGCTGAAATGAGTGACTGTCTGTAGCGCTGAAATGAGTGACTGTCTGTGGCGCTGAAATGAGTGCTAACAACGGTATCTTCTGTGATGGCGATTTGTCGATGCTACTGAGTATACATAATCAAGAGGAAATCTCATATTGTTTTTATTTTTTTCGTTGTTACCTGGCGATGCTTTTTTTAAAATCTGATTATTTAGCCAGTTTATTTAGCCGAAATTCTTATCGAGATCAAAATCTCTCAAAGTTTTGTATGCTTCAATTTTGCGAGAAAAAGGTGAATCGGGAACAGAGCAACGTGAAAGTCAGAAAAAGTGATGCAACGAATCCGAAAATAGCTACCATGGGCCACTCGACTGAGCTCATAAAACTTCACTTATTAATTTGTGTAGCACGAGCGGCTTACGAATGTAAGTTCAAAGCATTAATTCATGGGCTTTGTTTTGAATGTTTGACTGTTGTACTGTAAGTGCAAAATTAATAATATATTGATTACTCGCAACTGAACATTTCAGACGCGGGGACACGACGGGCTCAATGGAAGTAGCAAAAGTTTTTATTCTGACTGTTCGACGAGCAGTCACTTTGGCTGAATTGTTGGGTAAGTAATATTATTTGAATCAAAAGTTTGCTGTTAAACTATTCAGGAATCAGGACTCTGTGACTGCTCAAAAATTCGCTCAATCTATGCCGAATATTTCAGGTTCGGTCTGCGTACGAGCAGCTTTTAAAAGAAAACATTTGTTGCTTGCTTTTGCAATCATTGGGATTTTAGTCTGGACAGGTGAGAAAACTGCCTGCTGCACTGTACGAGTTTGACCTTATCTTTGTCTTGTTTTTTAGATTTGCTTTCATTCGACAGCTCTGCTACAGCCTCCGATATCCACCACATGAATCCATTTTCGGAAACGGATTTATCCTTAATCCTTGAGAAAGCAAAGCATCAGCACAGCTGGGGATGAGGGCTTGTTTGTACGAGTATTTTGAGTCCTCACTCTTAGTCAGATATAGCTGTACTCATACTCATATCTAGCGATGCGCTCTTTGCCTCAAAATATGATAGATAGATAGATAGATAGATAGATAGATAGATAGATAGATAGATAGACAGACAGATAGATAGATAGATAGATAGATAGATAGATAGATAGATAGATAGATAGATAGATAGATAGATAGATAGATAGATGGATAGATAGATAGATAGATAGATAGATAGATAGATAGATAGATAGATAGATAGATAGATAGATAGATAGATAGATAGATAGATAGATAGATAGATAGATAGATAGATAGATAGATAGATAGATAGATAGATAGATAGATAGATAGATAGATAGATAGATAGATAGATAGATAGATAGATAGATAGATAGATAGATAGATAGATAGATAGATAGATAGATAGATAGATAGATAGATAGATAGATAGATAGATAGATAGATAGAAAGATAGATAGATGGATAGATAGATAGATAGATAGATAGATAGATAGATAGATAGATAGATAGATAGATAGATAGATAGATAGATAGATAGATAGATAGATAGATGGATAGATAGATAGATAGATAGATAGATAGATAGATAGATAGATAGATAGATAGATAGATAGATAGATAGATGGATAGATAGATAGATAGATAGATAGATAGATAGATAGATAGATAGATAGATAGATAATGCGAAATGAAACCACGCACACAGTTGAAGCAAATTCACAATTTCTTTAATTCTAAAAAAAGAACCGAATTTTCGACCTAAACAGGGTCTTCGTCAGGGGGTATATTGTAAATAAAAAACTGTGAAAAAAGGGCAAATTAAAACAGAGTTAAATATTTATAGTGAGTATAGAAAGACGCGAATAAAATAAAATAATCAATATGGTTGGGCGGGCACGTTGCAACGCGTGTGTACATCTGTACATCTAGTGCTCATCTGAAAAGAGGCTTGAGTTTCGGGCCTGACCATTAGTTACGGCAGGCAGATTGGATGGACATAGAATGTCCTTTAATGAGCGTGAGCGAGTATAGGCAGCCACCGTATCCAGCTCTGCAGCGTGGTTCGAAATGGCCGTGCGAATTTGATGAACAATTCGCCCAGAGTGGTCCGTGAAAGGGATCACTATTGGGATGCAGGCGTCTTTTTCAGTGATGACGGTGTTTAAGCCTGCTGGAGTCTGGGTCTGTAGTAAAGCGATGAGCTTCTGCTCCATATTCCTCCGCCTGCGTTGAGCGCCCTCTTTAGTGGTCAGGCACTCAGTACTGAGGTACCACAGACCCATAAAACGGAGGTCCTGAATACTGTGGTTTGGTGACCGAAAGTGCCTGGAGATTGGGGTGTCTTTAGCCAGTCTGATGTCGCTCAGGTGAGCCTGAAGTCTGACTTTAAGAGCGCCTCCAGTCTCACCTACGTAGATACAGCGGTCATTGCAAGTCTTGCACAGAATGGCATACACCACATTCCTGGAGTCACAGCGGACTTTTTGACAAATTTTGTAAATCATTTTTGTAGCGCTGGACCCTAAACAAACATGGCCAAAATTCCCGTGCTCTCTGCAAGGACGGCAGCTTAGATTGCCACAATCCTGGAAGCCGAACTCCCACCGACCATCAATGTAGAGGCCCAGCTGGATGAGGGCAGATTTTTTAGAATCCCTGATTAAGCGGACAGAATAACCTTGTTTCTTCAGGATGCTTGTTAAGCTGCTGGTGGCCTCATCGAATTCTTCTTTAAATGTGCAACGGCGAGCGTAACGGAGGAACTGAGATTTCAGTATACCTTTGAAAGTGTGCTTTGGGTGAAAAGACCCCGGATTTAAAAGCTGGCGTGAATCGGTGGGTTTGAAGTAGATTGAGCACGAAAGTCTCTTGTTGTTGCCTTCGTCAGTCAGACTGACACAGCAGTCCAGGAAGTGAACCTTCTCTCTGCTGTATTGCATCGTGAGTCGGATGTTGCAATCGAACTCATTCAGATGCTTGTGCATCTCCTTTAGTTCGTCTTCAGTGCCGACGAAGACCATAAAAATTTCGTCAATGTAGCGCTTGAAGAAACGAGGGGTAAACGGAGCAGTTTCTAAAGCTTTGGATTCCCAGGCAGACATAAATATGTTGGCGTAGGATGGCGCAAAGGCCTTTCCCATGCTTGTGCCTTTCATTTGAAGGTAGCGCATGTCGTTGAAAACAAAATCATTTTTGTTCAAGTCAATGTCCAGGAGCGCAAGAAGATGGTTATCTGGCCTTGAGGTTTGGGGAAATGTTTGAAAGGCATCTCTAATGGCGTCCATCCCCTTATCAGTGGGAATATTGGTGTACAGGGATTCAACATCCATTGTAACCAGAAAGACATTTTCGTCTTTTTCAAAAATCAAATCATTAATAGCCGCTTGAAAGTGGTCCGTGTCTCGGATGAAGGAGTCTTGTTCCTTAGCGATCGGCTGTGGGAAGAGTTCGATAAATTTGGCGCTCATGTAGCTTTCCGAGCTGCAGTCCGAGACAATGGGTCTCCCAGGAGGCACTCCAGGAGTAGGCCATTCTTCGGGATCCTTATGGATTTTTGGCAAAAGGTAAAAAATTCGATCTCTTGGAATAGTTGGCGGAATCAGTTGCGAGTATTGATGATTAGTATGGTAATTATCTTTTCTTCTTTAAGATCTTGAAAAATGGCTTTGATAATGGCACTGGTCTGGGCGCTCATTGCAGTGTCAAGGGGTTGGTAGAAGGTCCTGTTGGAGAGCTGCCTGTTAGCTTCCAGTATGTAATCAGTTCGATTCAAAACGACCATCTTGCTGCCCTTGTCGGCAGGTTTAATGACGATACTGCTATTGTCTCGAAGAGTCTTCAGTGCCATTCTCTGCTGCTCCTGAAGGTTTGGCTTGTTGTGTATGATTCTTGGAATTCTAATCCTGTCAAGGCTTTCAAAAAGGTCTCTGTGAGAGCGCCACTTGTCCAAGTTGATGTTGGGGATCGAAGCTCGGCCAGTATAAGGGATGCGCGGGGTGAAAGCACACGTGCGACGCTGAAGCAGGGAGTTAAGAACTATTCTCTGCTTGAAAAGCTTGATGGAGTCAGAAAGGACGCTGGACCCCATAACAATTGGGGCTGGCACAAAGTTCTTCCTCATTCCTAAAATTTCGGTTTCGCAGTCAGAAAGACGATAATTCGATAAGTTCAAGACTTGGTTGCTAGCCGCATTCCTAAACCTACAAGTTTTTTTGCACTTTGCCGTAGACAATCCTGAAGACCTCCAAGGCCGATTGATAGATAGATAGATAGATAGATAGATAGATAGATAGATAGATAGATAGATAGATAGATAGATAGATAGATAGATAGATAGATAGATAGATAGATAGATAGATAGATAGATAGATAGATAGATAGATAGATAGATAGATAGATAGATAGATAGATAGATAGATAGATAGATAGATAGATAGATAGATAGATAGATAGATAGATAGATAGATAGATAGATAGATAGATAGATAGATAGATAGATAGATAGATAGATAGATAGATAGATAGATAGATAGATAGATAGATAGATATAGATAGATAGATAGATAGATAGATAGATAGATAGATAGATAGATAGATAGATAGATAGATAGATAGATAGATAGATAGATAGGTAGATAGAAAGATAGCTGGTCGCAGACAACAGCAATACAGCAATACCTGGCCTGCTTGCCTTCCAGCCGTACCTGACGACTGGGCACCGCTTGATCTCATGGCGACACTGTTGGACAACCAAGACTCCAACTTTGAAGGCCCCAGCGGGAAACCTTGGAAGCGAATCTTGCCACGCTGTCCTGCCAACACGACTTGCATTCACCTGGCGACGCGTCGTTTTGGCAGCACCAGAAACTGGGAGTCGATCTTGGCTCGGGAGGCTCAACCAAGCTGCTCTAGAGACTGCCAGCTAGTGTCGGACCCGCGCGAAGCTCACGGCCTGCTTTTTCACATCTTCGATGTTCCTAGTAAGCGTCGATTGAGACGAATGCATTCCACTAGGCGGCCAGGACAGGCGTGGATAATGTACAACATCGAGCCTCCGATTCATGTCTCAACCAGCAAGTGCTACTACACCTGCGATTACATGCCTTCGCTGGTTTCCAGCGTGAAGGAACTCTTTCTGCCATCCTACCTACTCAGAAAATATCCGGACACCACGGCCGAGGCGGGATTTTTCAACTTCACAATGACGTACCGCAGGGATTCGACATTCTATACACCGTATGCTGAGTTCCGACGAGTACCTGGCGACGTCTTAAGGCCCACACCGTCGCCAGATCAGTTAGTATCAAAGAAGAGGTACCTAATGTTTGCTGCTGTTTCCAACTGCCATCCGTACAACCGCAGAGAAGACATTCTCAGAGAGCTTGAGTCGGCAATGGAGCTGCACATATTTGGTCGCTGCGGTTCCCGACGCATGGCAGCTGGAGAGAACATTATCACAGTTTCTGAGCAGTACTACTTCTACCTCAGCATTGAGAACTCGTTTTGCAAGGACTACATCACTGAGAAGTTCTTCATCTCCGGACTGAGTGGCAGTTCGGTGCCAGTTGTACTCGGTGGCACCTCGAAGGAGGACTACGAAGCGGTGGCACCGCCGAGGTCGTACATCTACGCAGGAGATTTCGCCTCGGCCGCAGCTCTCGCGAGGCACCTGCAAAGATTGGCCGCCAACCCCGCAGAATATGCTCGGTACAAAGACTGGCGGGCCACCCACACTTTGTTTCACCGCGGCGCTTCAAAGGACACCAACATGTTCTGCTCAATATGCCAGAAGCTTCGGTCTCATGTCGGACAGGAGACAAGGCTGGACCTGAACCAATTTTATAATATTGGCGTCGACTGCAGGGCTCCTAACTATTGGCCATTTAGTTCGAAAGAATGACGGAGATGATTTTGTATAATGCATTTTATTTCATGCTCTTTTTGGTTTGGGGATGAAATTCTGAGCTGTGCTTCACAATGCTCTTGCCCCGACCCTCGCGCTCTGCCGTAAGTTTATTCTAGTCTGCCCCCATCTTAAGCCTCCATTCTTGTTTTTGCGTACGCTTGTATTTTCAACGGCTGCCCCTTTACGTTTCTCTATCGTTTGGGCCAGTCCAATCTATGTCTCTTGCCGCGGAGGCCCTGATTGGCTAGCTCGATCTCCCCCTTCTTCTCTCGCGCTCTTCAACTCTGTGCCTCCTCCCCCAGCCCCCAGGCCTGCGTGGATTAGCCATCACCCCCAGCCCCCAGCCCTGTGTGGCTAGGCCCCACCCCCAGTTCCCAGCCCCCAGGCCTGCGTGGCTAGGCCCCACCCCCAGCCCCCAGGCCTGCGTGGCTAGGCCCCACCCCCAGCCCCCAGCCATGTGTGGCTAGGCCCCACCCCCAGTTCCCAGCCCCCAGGCCTGCGTGGCTAGGCCCCACCCCAGCCCCAGCCCTGTGTGGCTAGGCCCCACCCCCAGTTCCCAGCCCCCAGGCCTGCGTGGCTAGGCCCCACCCCAGCCCCCAGGCCTGCGTGGCTAGGCCCCACCCACAGCCCCCAGCCATGTGTGGCTAGGCCCCACCCCCAGCCCCCAGCCATGTGTGGCTAGGCCCCACCCCCAGCCCCCAGCCATGTGTGGCTAGGCCCCCCCCAGCCCCAACCCTGCGTGGCTAGGCCCCACCCTCAGCCCTGCGTGGCTTAGCCCCAACCCCTTTTAGCCCTTTGTTTACGCAAGTTGCCAGTGAGTGAGTCAAGTGCTGTATTAAAACGAGTGGCGCTGAACAGGCTAACCAGCTTCCACAGATATATAAAAGTAAAGTAGAGTCGATACTAGATGCGTTGCTGTAGGTGTAATTGCTAATTATTGATATGTTTTTTTAATAGGTTAATCCGCATTATTCTTCTAGAATATTCTAGAATACTTCTTAATTTCGTAAAGTACTTGTCTATATTTGAAATCCGCAGTTTGTCGTTAAAGGGCAACTTAATTTAATTTGTAATATAATATGCGCTTGTCAATTTCGAATCCATCCAAATAAACTGCAACTCTGCTAATGCGTTACACACCCAAGCTTATCTTAATAATCCTCTCCCCCTGTCCAAGCCCTCCACGAAGGATTGTCTAACAAGCTTGTATTTAAAAGCTACGAGCTTAGCTTCCTAGCCTGATGCAGTACGCGTTTCAATCCATTACATATTGATAGATCAAGCCAGCCGGAAAATTGAAGTGACCCAGGCTTTTAGCCTGACGTTAAACTTTAGTCTCAGCATCCGCATGCTCCCGTAAAATTTAGCGGCTGGTTGAGACAACTGATGTTTGATGCAGTTTTTACTGTATTTGGAAGCACTTTATAGCCGTATTGTCAACTCAGTATTTGACAACTGTGGACACTACACTTGTCATCGCAAAATAAAACTGGAAGCCCACTGAATTTTACCACTAAAACTTGCCATGACGTGTTTGATCTGCTGTTCAAAGGCTCTTAAAGTTCATTGTTCAGATAATGGGTTCCAACCTTTGAAATAAGCTTTTCACCTTTAAAGTAATTTCTTCTTCAATAACAAATGCATAATGGAATGACAGGCAAACAGTCGCGAGGTAATTTCACACCGCTCTCTGAAGAAGCTGAGTCGCGTTAGCAATCTGCAGCTGCCGAGAAAAGGGCGTGGCTCAAAGAGCTCGCGAAAAACCTTCCTTATAGTTAGAAGATCCTTGTGTGAGCTCTTTTCTTGAGCACTTTTTCGGCTAGATGATGAGGAAGCTACAAGATGAGCGTCCAAAACTGAGACCCGAAATTCCATTCTGCTGGCACAGAGCACAGAGAACAAGCACAGACTTACTTACTTACTTACTTACTTACTTACTTACTTACTTACTTACTTACTTACTTACTTACTTACTTACTTACTTACTTACTTACTTACTTACTTACTTACTTACTTACTTACTTACTTACTTACTTACTTACTTACTTACTTACTTACTTACTTACTTACTTACTTACTTACTTACTTACTTACTTACTTACTTACTTACTTACTTACTTACTTACTTACTTACTTACTTACTTACTTACTTACTTACTTACTTACTTACTTACTTACTTACTTACTTACTTACTTACTTACTTACTTACTTACTTACTTACTTACTTACTTACTTACTTACTTACTTACTTACTTACTTACTTACTTACTTACTTACTTACTTACTTACTTACTTACTTACTTACTTACTTACTTACTTACTTACTTACTTACTTACTTACTTACTTACTTACTTACTTACTTACTTACTTACTTACTTACTTACTTACTTACTTACTTACTTACTTACTTACTTACTTACTTACTTACTTACTTACTTACTTACTTACTTACTTACTTACTTACTTACTTACTTACTTAGAGGAATGCAACTTAAATACGCAAGTTTTTTTTCGAAAAAAGCAAAAATACATTTTGATATAATTTCAAAAGAATAAAGAAAGTATTGGAAAATCAGAGCCCCAACTTATTTCCCGTTTTTCTGCTGACTATCTTGACCCTTCAGCTGCTGACCGGACTTAGTGGCATTGTCGTTGTATCGAACTCGAATGCCGACCAGCGGCAGCAGCTGCTTAAAAATCGGCCTCTTCACCGGCTGGCAGTCCTTCATGCCGTCGGGCAGGAAGCGGTGAAACTGGGGCTCGCCCAGCATCCAGGCCAGGGCCAGCAGGTTCAGGCCGACCAGGTTCGGGTGGTCGATGCGCCACTCTCCGTACAGCAGGCAGTCAACGGTGAACGCCACCTGGAACTCTGTTGGCAGCTGCGAGATGAAGTTCACGTCCACGTACCAATAGAATGCGCGCAGCATCGGCAGGCTCTTGCCCTCGGATTCGAACTGGTGCACTCTGAATTGAAGACAAATTGGCTGCCTAACTTTCAATGTACTTTTCGATCTTAAATATTTGAATATATCTTTTTGATTCAAGTCACTTGAGCTTCAAGCAGTAACCAGTCCAGTGTCACTCAGTCCCAGTGTCACTCAGTCCCAGTGTCACTCAGTCCCAGTGTCACTCAGTCCCAGTGTCACTCAGTCCCAGTGTCACTCAGTCCCAGTGTCACTCAGTCCCAGTGTCACTCAGTCCCAGTGTCACTCAGTCCCAGTGTCACTCAGTCCCAGTGTCACTCAGTCCCAGTGTCACTCAGTCCCAGTGTCACTCAGTCCCAGTGTCACTCAGTCCCAGTGTCACTCAGTCCCAGTGTCACTCAGTCCCAATGTCACTCAGTCCCAGTGTCACTCAGTCCCAGTGTCACTCAGTCCCAGTGTCACTCAGTCCCAGTGTCACTCAGTCCCAGTGTCACTCAGTCCCAGTGTCACTCAGTCCCAGTGTCACTCAGTCCCAGTGTCACTCAGTCCCAGTGTCACTCAGTCCCAGTGTCACTCAGTCCCAGTGTCACTCAGTCCCAGTGTCACTCAGTCCCAGTGTCACTCAGTCCCAGTGTCACTCAGTCCCAGTGTCACTCAGTCCCAGTGTCACTCAGTCCCAGTGTCACTCAGTCCCAGTGTCACTTATTCACAGTGTCACTCAGTCACAGTGTCACTCCAGCCTCCAACTCCAGCACACTCACTTGGCCTTCAACGGCTCTGCGCTGTCACCCAGAGCTTCGATGATTAGGTGCAGTATTTTGTAGGGCACAGATCCATCCTGAAAGGTTTTAATATAGGCACCGCGGAACAGAACGAAGTCGTCTGTAAAACTTTGCATGTTGATTTTCACGCTCAAGTTGGTCTGGGCCACCTCCTCGATGAGGAGACTTTTAGACACTCGGCCTTGACTACCGCCCAGTTGCTTCTGTTGGTAGTCCCTGAGAGCAGCGAGGAGCTGGGTGAAGAACTGCCACATCACATAATCGAGATCGTCCTGTCTCTCCCTGAGTGACAGATAGAAACCTATAAACTTGTCTCGGTCCTGCTGCTCCATGCCAACTGGAAGTGACCGCCAAATTTAGCCAAAAATTATTTGGTACAAATTCATCATTCTTTAAGCCGCAGGGGTGTTAGCCATAGACAGAAGCGCTCATTCCTTGTGTAATACCTGTGGTCTTGAGGTTTCAGGGTTTCAGGGTCAACAGCCAATCAATGATGGCTTCATTGTAAAACTATTGACCCTCACTGCAGATTTGCGTAGGTAACTGCAGTGACTTCGGGCACCCGTGTTGCGGTGAGGTCTCAGAGGTAAGGTCGCCTTCTAAAGAGCCCAACTTTTCCTGATTGCACACAAATCTTTAAGTTATATAAATATACAGACTAGAAAAATTTTCGCATAGAAATAGCAAAATATCGTCTCTTAGGCTCTTTGGTGTCGATCGCAGAGACCGCTTTCATGCGGCACATTTTCGCGAAATGGTTCGTCTTGCCGCATCGTCTGCATTTCTGGCCCATCGCCTTGCATTCGCCCTTGTGTCCGTGGTTGCCTCCGCATCGAGTGCACTTTGGACCTGCTGCTGCGGTCTTCTCATGGCGAGCAGCTGGCTTCGGCTTCTTACTCAGCGCCTTCACGTGGAGCTCTGGGCCGCTGACCTGCTTGGCGTCTCTGATGGCTGCTTCGATTCGCTCAGCCTTCTTGATGGCGTCATCTAGTGTCAGATCGTCCTCCTCCATCAGGAGTCTTTCCCTAATGCGAGGTACACAGGTTTTCTCCACAAGTTGGTCTCGAATCATTTCGTCGTGAAAGGTGCCAAAGTTGCAGTTTGTTGCCAGTTCTCTCAGGGCCATCACGTAGTCTCCGATGCTCTCGCCGTCGTGCTGGGCTCGCTGCCGAAAGGCGAAGCGCTCTGCTATGACGCTTCTCGACGAGCTGAAAATCGCCTTCAGTGCCTTTTTGGTCTCCTGAAGCGACTTGCTTGCATCGACGTTTGCAGCTCGGCGGCGTCCTTCCTCACCAAGCAGATGCAGGAGGATCGCCTTTTTCCGACTCTCTGATGCCTCTTCGAGAGCTCCAGCTACCAGGAAGTTCTCAAATGACTTGATCCACCTTGCCCATGGCACAGGAGGTTCGCCTGGTACTGGTTGAAACTCCGCTGGGTACGGGAGTCCGCTCGTCACCATTTGTTGTGTTCTAATTAACACAGAGAGTTTCTTTGATTGAAGCTTTCGAGTTCAGAGATACACATCTCGCTCACAATATATTTATAGAGGTGAAACTCCTACTTGCACGTTGCATTGCCAAATCGATACGCAATCACCTACACATTCTAGTCTGAGTACAGTATACGCCCACGCATTCAATAAGGTCAATAGTTAATTGTCAGTGGTCAGTTCATTGCGCAAGCATTGTCAATCACAACACTACTTACTTTTAAAAACTCAGTAGTGTCATTAGAGATTTACGAAAATCGTATAGTGCTTGAACAGGTAGCAGCATTCAAATGAATGCTAATAGGGTATTTTTTTAGAATTTCAATAGTCAGCCAGTCAATTATGTTTTTCCGCACTTGAATCGCTCGAAAAAATATTGTTTCAGACGAAGCACTTAAATAATTGAGGACTCTATTGGGAGATGGAAAAACTGCACACTGACTCAAAATTTTACAAATTCTATCGTTAAAATGCGACGGACGGGGCGGGCTTGGAAGCGCCTTGTCATTATTATTTAAACAAAAAATTCACCTGCACTCGACAGCAGCTGCAAGCCTACGGGTTTCTGCTGGCAAAAAACAACATTAAACGGCTGGCAGCACACGGCGCTGGCACTGAGTGAGTGTCTAGACATCTAGTAGACATCTAGTAGACATCTAGTAAACAACCGATTAGCGAGAGGTGATTTGTTAATTTTTAGTAAAAATTAGCACTTTCTCTCTTTTGAAGCCAGCATAAGCTTGGTCCAAGGTGGTCGCACACGGGGCTGAGCAGCTCAGCGGTAAACAAGTGTGATTCTTGCGTCGTATGATCGTCGTACGTCGTACGAAGTACATGCCGAGCGATTAAAAAGAACGATTAAAGGACGATGTCGCCGAAGGCGCTGCACCAGGGCAGAGTCATTGTCAAATTTGATATTAAAAGAATATGAAAGGACAATTTCGGAATTGTGTCGACCCAGCAAATGCCTAATGAATTCTCGATCAAGTTCTGCGTAAAAAACAGTTTTTGGTTTCAAATACTTTTTAAAAGAACGTCTTTCAAATCCTCAAAATTTAACACCAAATCACTGAGGCTCCACAAATAAAAAAGATTTGATAGATTTGATATTTAGTAAATATCGCGGGCATTGTGTACTTTTAACTTTTTAAGCAAAAGCAAAACTTCCTGCAGAGTCTAGGCCGACTTCTTGGTCGCCAGCCGCGCCCGTTTATCGGTCCGGCCCTCCAGCCTCGGCGTCTTTGCTGGCGACCGCGGCGGCGGCCTCGACGGCGGAGCTGCCTCTGTGGGCGATTTGGCCGAAGGCAGTAGGCGGATCCGGGGCTGGCCGGCCATCGGCCAGAAGCTGCGCAGCAGGGGGCTCCGCAGCGGGTCGGCCTGTTGGATTCCGGCCGGGGCGAACTGGAAAAACTCGCGGGCGTCGAGCATCCAGGCGAGGATGAGCAGATGGAAGCCGATCAGGTTGGGGTGGGCGCAGCGCCACTCGCAGTACAGCAGGGTGTCAGCCTGGAATGCCGTGTAGTGATGCAGGGGAAGCTGCGAGATGAAGCTGTAGTCGATGAAGCGATAGAATGTGCGCAACTTTGGATTGGATTTGTTTTTGAGCTTGTATTCCGAATACCTGTAAAGCGTGTTGGGTAATTGGAGGTGGAAATCCGGATAAGATTTGGGTATCGGCGATATGGTATCGGCAATCGGGTATCGGGAACCGGGTATCGGCAATCGGGTATCGGGAACCGGGTATCGGCAATCGGGTATCGGGAACCGGGTATCGGTAATCGGGTATCGATAATGAGGTATCGGCAATCGGGCATCGATAATCTGGTATCGGTAATGTGGTATCGGCAATCGGGTATCGGTAATGTGGTATCGGCAATCGGGTATCGATAATCTGGTATCGGCAATTGGGTATCGGCGATCTGGTATCGGCAATCGGGTATCGGAAACCGGGTATCGTCAATCGGGTATCGGCAATCGGGTATCGGCAATCGGGTTTCGGCAATCGATTTTCGGCAATCGGGTATCGGTAATCGGGTATCGGCAATCGGGTATCGGCAATCGGGTATCGACAATCGGGTATCCCAAATCTCAACGCTCGCTCCTCACCATCGAATCCAGATCAACCTGGCTTCACCCAGGGCGTCGAACACTTCGAACATGATCCTCTGGAACAGGGACCCGTCCTCAAACAGCCGGATGTAGGCGCCGCGGAACAGAGGGAATTCAACGCCCTCTGCGACGTCCTCTTTGGAGTTGACGACGCTCCGCAGCAGTTCCTCGGTGAGTGTCTGCTCAGAGTCGTTAATCATCAGATTTGCACTGTTCAGAAGGCCTAGCTGACGCAGCAGCTTGGAGTAGAACTCAACCAGCATGGGCTCCAGCTCGGCCATTCGATGGCACAGAGTGAAGTAGAAGCTCATGTTGATGTTGTGCTTCGATTCATCTGTCAAGTCGTTGGCGGACTTGTTAGACTGGTTGGTCATGGTCAAGTTTTCTAAATAGATGCACTGTATTTTATCGCAAGCCTAATTTAAAATTATTAGGCTGATTCGAGAAATGTCATTTATAGAAAAAAAAATTGTGAATTACATATCCATGTCCATAGACAATAACTAAAACATTATGCAGTTCAGTTTGACTAGTGTTTGCTCATTTTATCAGCATAGCCTAATGGTTAGAGCGTCCGAATCACGACTGAAACGTCGGCGATTCGATTCTCGACCCACTCGAAACAATTTGTGTCCTTGAGCAAGACGCTTAACTCTGCATTGCTTCAGTTCACCCAGCTGTAAAATGGGTGCCAGGATTAGCTGGGGTAATTGAGGCTGTGTGTGGCGACCCCCCAGTCCTTGGACTGAACAGCCGTACGCAGCCTTCAGATGCGCCGCGCAATAGCTGCGGCTGAGCTGTCGGTTGCACATCTGGCCCAATTGGGGCAGGTGTAATCAATTATTATTGTTATAAATGTTCATTAACGTTTGTCCAGTCCTATTTAAGAGCAGTCCATATAATTTCGTTTTGCTCGTCTTTTAATTCTTACTGAATAAATGAATGCTCAAAATCGTGCGTTCGAACATCCAAAACATTCAAACTCAGTTATCCTACCTAACTATAGTTACCTGTGAAGCATTTAAGGCTCCTGCAGTTTCATGAACTGCCAGAACTCGCTTGAACAGGAAGTTGACACGACGTACGCTGTGACGTATCGGTGACGAAGCCCAGAGGCGCGCTCTGTATCGGTGCTCCAGTTCCATAAGTCCGTAACTGACTGTGGACAAGCACTATTTTGTTGTTTGTTGTTTTTCGGATCGGTTGAGAGCTTTTTACCAGCGAGAGATTTTCTCTGGCCGCGCACTTTAATTATATGATTTTAATAACAATAAAAATAACATAACATAACATAACATAAAATAACATAACAATAACATCCTATAGCTATCGGAGCATTTCAGAGACATCCTATAGCTATCGGAGCATTTCAGAGACATCCTACAGCTATCGGAGCATTTCAGAGACATCCTACAGCTATCGGAGCATTTCAGAGACATCCTATAGCTATCGGAGCATTTCAGAGACATCCTATAGCTATCGGAGCATTTCAGAGACATCCTATAGCTATCGGAGCATTTCAGAGACATCCTATAGCTATCGGAGCATTTCAGAGACATCCTATAGCTATCGGAGCATTTCAGAGACATCCTATAGCTATCGGAGCATTTCAGAGACATCCTATAGCTATCGGAGCATTTCAGAGACATCCTACAGCTATCGGAGCATTTCAGAGACATCCTACAGCTATCGGAGCATTTCAGAGACATCCTATAGCTATCGGAGCATTTCAGAGACATCCTACAGCTATCGGAGCATTTCAGAGACATCCTACAGCTATCGGAGCATTTCAGAGACATCCTACAGCTATCGGAGCATTTCAGAGACATCCTACAGCTATCGGAGCATTTCAGAGACATCCTATAGCTATCGGAGCATTTCAGAGACATCCTATAGCTATCGGAGCATTTCAGAGACATCCTATAGCTATCGGAGCATTTCCTACTCGTATTAAAAAATCTGCGCACCAAAGTGACCGACGACCATGCTGAGTTTTGCACCATGTGAAATTTCAACCTCATAAAGTGGCCAGAAAGAGTTTTGACGATGTGAATTTTCGAGCTTAGGGAGGCGACCCTAAAATCCCAAGGTCCCAACTTTTTGTTCCTCCAACCGCCTGTTACGGATCGAGCCTGCGCAGTCCCAGTAGGGTCAGCAGGAGGATCTTGAAGAAACCTTGCTACCTGGCTTCGTCCATGTCACGTCCTCGAAGCGCAGCCTCGCCCAAACTGAAAGATGTTCAACAGGTATTGAAATAACATTCGTTGTATTTTATTGGGAAAACCATGACTATGATACACTGTTGAGGAGACGTGTTAGCTAATTAAAGACTTGTTCTAATTAGAGATGTTTTACATGCCAGTACATACATTTTGCCACGGCAAAGATAACATGCTTGCGTGGGAGGCAGTCAATTGAGGCGGCAGTCTGCTGTACTTATTCCTCTAGGACTTTCTAGATCCACTCAACCGGCCAGTGTACTCAACCGGCCAGTGTACTCAGCCAGCCAGTGTACTCAACCGGCCAGTGTACTCAACCGGCCAGTGTACTCAACCGGCCAGTGTACTCAACCGGCCAGTGTACTCAACCGGCCAGTGTACTCAACCGGCCAGTGTACTAAGCCTGCCAGTGTACTCAGCCAGCCAGTGTACTCAGCCAGCCAGTGTACTCAGCCAGCCAGTGTACTCAACCGGCCAGTGTACTCAGCCAGCCAGTGTACTCAACCGGCCAGTGTACTCAGCCAGCCAGTGTACTCAACCGGCCAGTGTACTCAGCCAGCCAGTGTACTCAACCGGCCAGTGTACTCAGCCAGCCAGTGTACTCAACCGGCCAGTGTACTCAGCCAGCCAGTGTACTCAACGGGCCAGTGTACTCAGCCAGCCAGTGTACTCAACCGGCCAGTGTACTCAGCCAGCCAGTGTACTCAGTTAGAATCAAAATCCGACGGTCCGGTGCAAATGAATTTTAGGACACAACTGGGTGCTTGAAAGACATGTGGCGGGACAACCTGTGTGACTATGACAATCTGTGAGTTCAGGTAACATCAGGGACTACTTAGATTAGGACTATAATGCAACATTATATGTATAGATCTGGTCTTCAGAGGCAGCTTCTTAATACAACGACACGGTTTGTACATGTGAGGAAGAATATTGCTATCAGAATATAGTCGCTAAGGATCTATAATTAGTGGGCAATCTTTTACTCAGTCAGAGACGAACCTAATGGACTCGCGAAGCCGTGCGAAGCCTCCAGGACTGAGTCGCCTCCAATCCCACTTGGGTATAACGCCCTGTTCACCTGTCTATTATGCTAGATGAGTTCTGTACGCTCGACAAGTCACTGGCTGAACATTACAAAATTATGGAATGACTTTGCCTGTTCCTTTCAGACCCCAGACACGGATTGCAAGCAAGCCGATGCGTCACCTTGTTTTGTATCTACCAGAGTCGGCGCAATCAATCTAGTTAATTTGCGCAGGAGCAGAGTCTGCATCTGTAAGCAGGGCCTGAAGCTGTAATCTGTGATAGGAAAGGTGATCACCTTTCGTGTACCCACTTTGCTAAATAAGAGAAAGTCCTGCAAAGTAGTTAAAACTTTTACCATCTCATAAAGTTTTGAAGATTTATATTTTAGCTGTTGCTTGTTTCACTCCGAACTCGGTCTCGACAACAGGCCGCTGAGTAACCTGGGATGAAGCAGGAAGCGGGAAAATCGACAGAAAATTTTTTTAGAGATTGGGGCGGGTAAAATAATCAATTTCCTGGATGCAATAGAGATTTATTGCTATCAGTTTCAGCTGGATATGAAGCACAGGTCTTGGACAGATTGAAAATTTTGTTTTAATTTTTATCGAGTCATTGAATTGATAGAGTCATTCTGGCGCATCCTGGCGAATTCTTTTTTAAAGTCGTTTGGAGTGCCGGGCTGTCTGCTTGTCGACGCTTCTGCCGTACCTGAAGCGATAAAGGTTGATTGATAGCACCTCATTGCAAATGTCATCCTCACAGATCTCTAAGCTCCTTCTACCATGCCTAAAAGTTTTTGCATGTCCTGAATGTAATTTATCTTTACGGATGCTGCACCCAAAAATAAAATATTACGCAATGGAGCTCAATAAACTGCAGTCTACTCAACCAGCCAATGTACTCAACCAGCCAATGTACTCAACCAGTCAATGTACTCAACCAGCCAATGTACTCAACCAGCCAATGTACTCAACCAGTCAATGTACTCAACCAGCCAATGTACTCAACCAGCCAGTGTACTCAACCACCCAATGTACTCAATCAGCCAGTGTACTCAACCAGTCACTCTACTCAACCAGTCACTCTACTCAACCAGCTAGTCTACTCAAATAGCCAGTGTACTCAACCAATCAGTGTACTCAACCAGTCAGTGTACTCAACTAGTCAGTGTACTCAACTAGTCAGTGTACTCAACTAGTCAGTGTACTCAACTAGTCAGTGTACTCAACTAGTCAGTGTACTCAACCAATCAGTGTACTCAACTAGTCAGTGTACTCAACTAGTCAGTGTACTCAACTAGTCAGTGTACTCAACTAGTCAGTGTACTCAACCAATCAGTGTACTCAACTAGTCAGTGTACTCAACTAGTCAGTGTACTCAACCAATCAGTGTACTCAACTAGTCAGTGTACTCAACTAGTCAGTGTACTCAACCAATCAGTGTACTCAACTAGTAAGTGTACTCAACTAGTCAGTGTACTCAACTAGTCAGTGTACTCAACTAGTCAGTGTACTCAACTAGTCAGTGTACTCAACTAGTCAGTGTACTCAACTAGTCAGTGTACTCAACTAGTCAGTGTAATCAACTAGTCAGTGTACTCAACTAGTCAGTGTACTCAACTAGTCAGTGTAATCAACTAGTCAGTGTACTCAACTAGTCAGTGTACTCAACTAGTCAGTGTACTCAACTAGTCAGTGTAATCAACTAGTCAGTGTACTCAACTAGTCAGTGTACTCAACTAGTCAGTGTACTCAACTAGTCAGTGTAATCAACTAGTCAGTGTACTCAACTAGTCAGTGTACTCAACTAGTCAGTGTACTCAACCCAAGTGAAGAAATGAATGTACCTGTTGGACACGAACCAGTAAACGCTATAAAAATCGTGGAAAAAGATTTACCTCGGCCTATTCACCATCTGCACAATCTGCTGCACGTATCTCGCCACATCCTCGTCCGTGGCGGCCGCCGGCAGCTTTCCCGCCTCGATCAGGCGGAACTTGAGCAAGTCCAAGTTGCTGTGGTCGGCCGCTGCCAGACGCTTTTTCACCAGCAGATCGTCGATGCCAGCCAGATCGGAGTCGGGATAGTCGGCCTCGGCCTCGACTCGGAAGGCGGCCACCACCCCGCCCTGCCGCAGGCAGACTGGAAGCAGCAGCAGCAGCAGCATCGGCAGAAGCAACTGAGCTGCCGGGTGCTTACAGGACACAAAGGAGTTGCTAGGGGCCATTGCAGAGTCGGGGTTGGCTGGCTGCTGTTTCAGCTTTGCTGAACAGGTAGGGTAAAGTTTTATGTGAGTATAAGAGACAGAGTCGGTGTGTTGAGACTCTCCGTCGTCTTTATTTATCTTATTTTTTCAAGCTATGCTGCGCTAATACCAGGAAGTTGAGTGCTCGACCCGATTGCTCTATTGACTCTGTCGTTTGAAGTCAATCTGCTTGGAGATCAGATAAAAGGGAGAAGCCCAAATTATGACCGGCTTGGAGAATAACTCAGATAATTGGAGCCGCTGACAAATAAACAGGGTAATAAAACTGATTACCTGGGGCCGTGCTGTCTCGCGCCAAGAACCGTCTTGTTATCCACCGCGGACTCGGGAGAGATTATCAACCTGGCTTTAAATCTAGAGGTGCCGGGGATGAGCTGAGAGAACTCGGATTGGCTGTCTGGTTTTGAAGATCATCGAGCCAAACATCTGACAGACAAGCACAGATAGCCGCTTATCAACCTAAAGCAGAAGGGGCTGAGTAGCGGAGTGGGAACGCGTCTGACACACTAACTAACTAACTAACTAACTAACTAACTAACTAACTAACTAACTAACTAACTAACTCACAAACTAACTAACTAACTAACTAACTAACTAACTAACTAACTAGCTAACTAACTAACTAACTAACTAACTAACTAACTAACTAACTAACTAACTAACTAACTAACTAACTAACTAACTAACTAACTAACTAACTAACTAACTAACTAGCTAGCTAACTAACTAACTAACTAACTAACTAACTAACTAACTAACTAACTAACTAACTAACTAACTAACTAACTAACTAACTAATTTAATATTTGTTTTTTTCTACGGGCGTAATTAACTTATTTGTTGAACTTTTCAAGATGCTTAGTCATACACTTCTACGCTTTAAATCTGGTTTTCTATAGCACCTAGCATATTTATTTTTGTGCAAGGCTTTAGCTGCAAGACTTTAACCAATCAGCTTGCTTCAACTCACGTTTTTAACTAATTATACGTACACATCTTTACTCAACACTGCTCAGTGCACCCCCAAAAGTCGCATATATATATTGAAATTATGTTAAAATAACTTCACAGCCAATATATTTGTTTTTAAACCCGAATAAATAAACCCTGACGAAGGCCCAGTCCAGGCCGAAATATCGGTTTCTGAATATTCGACAACTAACGTTCTTCAATATTTCCGTGTGTGTGGTTTGCAGTTTGAAGCTGCCTTTTGCATAACTAACTAACTAACTAACTAACTAACTAACTAACTAACTAACTAATTAACTAACTAATTAACTAACTAACTAACTAACTAACTAACTAACTAACTAACTAACTAACTAACTAACTAACTAACTAACTAACTAACTAACTAACTAACTAACTAACTAACTAACTAACTAACTAACTAACTAGACAGTTGTTTTCAGCTGATTCACACAAAAACCTGCCCGCAAACTAACCCTCCGGACACTAACCCTCCGGAGACTAACCTTTCAGAGACTAATCCTCCAGAGACTAATCCTTCAGAGACTAACGGCCTCTTGAGACAAACCCCTAAGACTTTACCTTCAACGTCTGAATCCACCCTATAGCACCTGACTCAATAATTTCAGCTTCAAAAAGAATCAATCACAGCCCCATTTAATCTGGCAGACGGGAAGGCAGCCTGACTGGGGCAAGCAGGCATCAGCCGAAATCTCACTGCCCGGATCTTGCTTTTTCAGGAATTAAAAGAGAATTAGCTCCGCGCAAATCCCTTTGATGCGACCTGCCCGATGCTTGGCACCTTTTCGGAGGCGAATTCAATGCGTTTTAAAGAGACTGCAGTAAAATTCAGTTAGATTAATAGCTAATGAAAGCTCATCATCCAAAAAAATGTTACTTTGTGCTGCAAAACACAGAAGCTTAGCTGGTAGAAACACAATTTCCTATTTCTAGTTGGCCATCCTGGCACAAACTTCATCCAAGCGTTCGTTAGCATTTTTGCGTCTTGACTTACTTGACTCAGCTGCAGGGCGGTCCGAAGACGCAGCGGGGAGGCGAGCGTCGCCCACTCCGCTAATCTCTGAAAGACCCGCATAGGCTAGGGCGCGGGGCCGGTCAGGAAGGTCTCCCGGTCCTGTCTGCAGCATTGTCTTCTGTGGGGAAGACGGAGGCTCGTTTGGTAGCCCGGAGGAACCGGATGAGCCGTGGGATGTTCTCGGGCCGGCAGGCGTCGTCCAGGGACGGGTTGGGCCCGAGGTGGTTGAGCCGGTCTCGGTTGAAGGCCGGGCAGTAGCAGACAAAGTGCTTGGCGTCTTCGTTCTCGAGGTTGCAGAAGGGGCAGAGTTCACTCCGGCGGATGCCTCGGAGGAAACAGCTAGTGCCTGGCAAAGCAACCGTGACCTGTGAAGGTCATAGTGAGATTGGCAGTGTCAGAGAGTGTTAGTGAGTGATTGGCAGTGTCAGAGAATATTAGTGAGTGATTGGCAGTGTCAGAGAGTATCAAACAGTGTCAGAGAGTGTCGGGCAGTGTCAGAGAGTGTCGGACAGTGTCAGAGAGTGTCAGGCAGTGTCAGAGAGTGTCAGGCAGTGTCAGAGAGTGTCAGGCAGTGTCAGAGAGTGTCGGGCAGTGTCAGAGAGTGTCGGGCAGTGTCGGAGTTTCATGTTGCGGTATAATGCGGTACACACTCTCAGACCACTGTCAAAGCTACTGACTTCAGCTCACTGCACTGCCGCAAGGTTTTGCAACAAGGCGCACCGGGTCTGGAGTTGCGGTTTTAAATGTTGCTGAGTATATTCTCATGCAGGATGCTTGATTATGTGAGCTCTTGTGCGACTCAAACATCGAGTTCTCCCTACCATAGACAGCCGATCAGGTGAAGCATTTCCGCCCGAGATGCTCAAAGAGTAGCATTTGTATAAATAGCTCGTGACTGATGACTGCAAGCAAGTCCATTATGCAACAAGGTAAATGCAAGTTCTGAGCAGTTGGCTGCAGTTCTCTCCATAGCAATCAAGTTGGCGCGCATGGCTGCACACAAGAATGTCAAGGAACCTCAGCGTGACACGGACAACGATGAGTCCGGGGCAGCGGGGAAACAGCTGATCATCTACAAGTCAGCCGCCGAGTACGAGAAGGTAGGCGGGAGTTGTGGCTCTGCCGTCTTCTTTCGTGTTTCATTCTTGTCGCTTCATGAACGATTGGTTAGTCAGGTAGGGTAATTTACGGCTGTGATAAAGAGAAAGTCTGTTAAACTCTATGGGTGCGTACCTTGTTTCAAAGTATCAGAAGACTGAGTGAGAACTCATAAAGTTTGCAAAACAAACTCTGTCACATCATTCAGCGCCGTTCAGTAATGCTCTTCTGTAGCTCTGGCAGTTAATTAGTTAACTGCACCCTTAGCTCACTGATTAGGACTTTCGTTGCTCGTACTCTCAATGAAGAAGTACAAATTGATAGAATCTGTGGGAGATGCGGAGACAGGTGTTGCTGAGCATTCTCTAGAGCCGTAATGTAGCGCATTAGCAAGAAGAGAGACAGAGTTCCGAAAGCAGGGATGCAGTCTAGAAGCAATGCAGGGCGAAGTCGCTGCCGCACGCTTATCGCGGGCGCGAATGCAGGCCGCGCCCACGCAGCAGTGAGGAGTGCAATAAATGCTACCTTTCAAGCTCTGTTTAACACCTGATGATCCTGTAGAGCTCGGCTCTTTGATTTCAACTTCCCAAATGGCTCCCTCCCACGCAACCGGCACTTTCCTGTTATGCAGAAAATTGCTCAGCTCAGCCAGGAAAACTTTGACTTGCGGCTCTACTGCTACAATCTGGAGGAGAAGATCAAGAAAACTGGCTCTGGAAACAATGCAGCTGAAGGCAGCAGTACGGTGAGTAGATTAGATAGATAGATAGATAGATAGATAGATAGATAGATAGATAGATAGATAGATAGATAGATAGATAGATAGATAGATAGATAGATAGATAGATAGATAGATAGATAGTTAGATAGATAGATAGATAGATAGATAGATAGATAGATAGATAGATAGATAGATAGATAGATAGATAGATAGATAGATAGATAGATAGATAGATAGATAGATAGATAGATAGATAGATAGATAGATAGATAGATAGATAGATAGATAGATAGATAGATAGATAGATAGATAGATAGATAGATAGATAGATAGATAGATAGATAGATAGATAGATAGATAGATAGATAGATAGATAGATAGATAGATAGATAGATAGATAGATAGATAGATAGATAGATAGATAGATAGATAGATAGATAGATAGATAGATAGATAGATAGATAGATAGATAGATAGATAGATAGATAGATAGATAGATAGATAGATAGATAGATAGATAGATAGATAGATAGATAGATAGATAGATAGATAGATAGATAGATAGATAGATAGATAGATAGATAGATAGATAGATAGATAGATAGATAGATAGATAGATAGATAGATAGATAGATAGATAGATAGATAGATAGATAGATAGATAGATAGATAGATAGATAGATAGATAGAAGATAGATAGATAGATAGATAGATAGATAGATAGATAGATAGATAGATAGATAGATAGATAGATAGATAGATAGATAGATAGATAGATAGATAGATAGATAGATAGATAGATAGATAGATAGATAGATAGATAGATAGATAGATAGATAGATAGATAGATAGATAGATAGATAGATAGATAGATAGATAGATAGATAGATAGATAGATAGATAGATAGATAGATAGATAGATAGATAGATAGATAGATAGATAGATAGATAGATAGATAGATAGATAGATAGATAGATAGATAGATAGATAGATATATAGATAGATAGATAGATAGATAGATAGATAGATAGATAGATAGATAGATAGATAGATAGATAGATAGATAGATAGATAGATAGATAGATAGATAGATAGATAGATAGATAGATAGATAGATAGATAGATAGATAGATAGATAGATAGATAGATAGATAGATAGATAGATAGATAGATAGATAGATAGATAGATAGATAGATAGATAGATAGATAGATAGATAGATAGATAGATAGATAGATAGATAGATAGATAGATAGATAGATAGATAGATAGATAGATAGATAGATAGATAGATAGATAGATAGATAGATAGATAGATAGATAGATAGATAGATAGATAGATAGATAGATAGATAGATAGATAGATAGATAGATAGATAGATAGATAGATAGATAGATAGATAGATAGATAGATAGATAGATAGATAGATAGATAGATAGATAGATAGATAGATAGATAGATAGATAGATAGATAGATAGATAGATAGATAGATAGATAGATAGATAGATAGATAGATAGA
The DNA here is from genome assembly GCA_002269645.1 of Macrostomum lignano. Lineage (NCBI taxonomy): Eukaryota > Metazoa > Platyhelminthes > Macrostomidae > Macrostomum > Macrostomum lignano. The sequence goes on along the minus strand of NIVC01000546.1, from coordinate 55,822 downwards.
TAGATAGATAGATAGATAGATAGATAGATAGATAGATAGATAGATAGATAGATAGATAGATAGATAGATAGATAGATAGATAGATAGATAGATAGATAGATAGATAGATAGATAGATAGATAGATAGATAGATAGATAGATAGATAGATAGATAGATAGATAGATAGATAGATAGATAGATAGATAGATAGATAGATAGATAGATAGATAGATAGATAGATAGATAGATAGATAGATAGATAGATAGATAGATAGATAGATAGATAGATAGATAGATAGATAGATAGATAGATAGATAGATAGATAGATAGATAGATAGATAGATAGATAGATAGATAGATAGATAGATAGATAGATAGATAGATAGATAGATAGATAGATAGATAGATAGATAGATAGATAGATAGATAGATAGATAGATAGATAGATAGATAGATAGATAGATAGATAGATAGATAGATAGATAGATAGATAGATAGATAGATAGATAGATAGATAGATAGATAGATAGATAGATAGATAGATAGATAGATAGATAGATAGATAGATAGATAGATAGATAGATAGATAGATAGATAGATAGATAGATAGATAGATAGATAGATAGATAGATAGATAGATAGATAGATAGATAGATAGATAGATAGATAGATAGATAGATAGATAGATAGATAGATAGATAGATAGATAGATAGATAGATAGATAGATAGATAGATAGATAGATAGATAGATAGATAGATAGATAGATAGATAGATAGATAGATAGATAGATAGATAGATAGATAGATAGATAGATAGATAGATAGATAGATAGATAGATAGATAGATAGATAGATAGATAGATAGATAGATAGATAGATAGATAGATAGATAGATAGATAGATAGATAGATAGATAGATAGATAGATAGATAGATAGATAGATAGATAGATAGATAGATAGATAGATAGATAGATAGATAGATAGATAGATAGATAGATAGATAGATAGATAGATAGATAGATAGATAGATAGATAGATAGATAGATAGATAGATAGATAGATAGATAGATAGATAGATAGATAGATAGATAGATAGATAGATAGATAGATAGATAGATAGATAGATAGATAGATAGATAGATAGATAGATAGATAGATAGATAGATAGATAGATAGATAGATAGATAGATAGATAGATAGATAGATAGATAGATAGATAGATAGATAGATAGATAGATAGATAGATAGATAGATAGATAGATAGATAGATAGATAGATAGATAGATAGATAATCGATAGATTCATGAAATTCCCTCAGCGCGAGATCTCCAAGCTCGAGTCACAGGTGCGCAGCCTTCAGCAGAGCGTGGAGCGCAAAGCCAACCTCTTGCTTCAAGGATCCGCTGCTCTGGATCAGGTGCGTCAGGAGCTGGAGGCAGCTTTGAAGAGCAAGCAGCAGCTGTGCTGTGCTGTCAAACAGCGAGACTGCGAAATTAAACAACTGGCCGCGGGCAACAGCGTCCTGAGCAACGCCGTGTGCCAGCTGCAGCAGCAGCTTCGCTGCATGGAACAGCGGTGAGACGCGAGTGACAGTGTAAACATGGCCCACTCGCCCCAACCTCTCGGGTTTGATTTCTTGGTTAGCTCGATTAGCTTTCAAAATCGTTTTTTTTGCTTGAAGCGGCAAGCCTGTGCCCCTTGTTTAAAAATACACAGTGAGGAATGGCGCGGAGCTCGCTGCTCAATCGCGACTCCTTTCTGAATCAACGTCGTAGTTGGACCTTAAAAAACTATTCTTACTTAATTCCGTAAAATACGAGGAAATATCGTTTGACTTGGAACGTTTATTCATCCAGTTTTGACACATCGTGTGAGAATAAATAATACATGTACTGAAGTAGATAAGAACGTAATAGCACTCAATGAACATCAAATCTCTTTCCTTTAAGCTGCCAAGCCTGCAATGCTCGCGTCCTCGAGCTGGAAGAACTCGTACGACGACGCGATTGCGAGCTTGACAACGTTCGAGCTTGTCTGCGAGAGTGCGGCGAATGTCTGCAGCAGATGGTGCTGGCCGAGGAGCAGCGCCAGCGCCAGGCCACCGGCTCGGAGGCTGTGCAGGCCAAACTGAGCCAGGCTGAAGAGGAAATTGAACGTCTTCGCGCGGAGAACGCAAACTTGATGTCGCGTTTAGAGGCGATACCGCAGCTGCAACGTGATGTCGAGCTGCTGGAGCAGGAGGACAAGGAGCTGCGCGTGTCTTTAAAAGAGGAGCAGCGCAAGTCTACCGACATGCGGCTGCTCTACGAGAAACAGCTCAACGCCATGCGCGGCCAGATCGATGAGTTAAAGGACTCGCCGTCGAAGCCCCTGGCAGCGTTGATAGAGGAGGACGATTCTGGACTGGACTCGCAGGGCCACAAGCCACAAAATTTCGAAGAAAGCAGTTCTCAAAGTGAGTTTGATGATTCGGAAAATTTGTCAGAGTCACAGGCTTCAAAAGAATTGGATCAGTGGAATGATGCTAGCGAAAAGAGGCTTAAAAAGCTGGAGAAGTTGCAGAAGTCAGGCGAGCTGCATGGAGCAAAGCTGAACGACCACTTGGAAGAACTGACGCTTCTGATGCAAAAGAAATTGGCACCGCTTTTTAGGCAAATCTTAAGAGACATCAGCGAAGACGATGATGGCCGTCTGCTGAACCGGATGCAATGCATAACGGATGCGTGTGCTGACGAGTTGAATTTTCTGTTTGACAGCGCTCGAAACAGCAACAATCAACTGACGCAGCGCGATGCAAAACGACGAGCAGCTCTGACCAAGGAGGCAACCGAGGCTCACGCACTGCTTCGCTCTCTTGTGATCGATGCTGCCAGAAAGTGGCGCAAAGATGGTGATTTGAATTCATTGAAGCCTCAAAACGGATATGAATCTCAGTCAAGTGAACCGGATGCCTTATCCGACAGCTCACAGCCTTTTTCGGTAACACGTGCATCGAACGCGCTGAATCAGTGGAACGAATTGTGCGAGCAGCGATTGAAAAACATTGAGAAGTTGCAAAACTCCGGCGAGCTGCATGCGGCAAGGCTGCACTGGAAACTGGAAGAACTGACGCGTCTGATGCAAAAGAAATTGGTGCCACTTTTTAGACGCATTACGGAAGAAATCGACGATGACGAAGACGGTCGCCTGCTGAGAAGGATGCAGTGCATAACAGACGCATGCGCCGATGAGCTCAACATTTTGTTTGACAGCGCTAAAAACCGCAATGCTCAGCTTACACAGCGCGAGTCCCAACAGCTAGCAGCTCTGTCTGAGGAGGCTACTGAAGCTCACGCACTGCTTCGCTCTCTTGTTGCTGATGCGGCCAGAAAGTGGCGCAAAGATGCTGAGACAAAGCTTCCTGAGGCATTAACTAACGCGAGTACCAAGCAGTATGTCGATCTGCTCGATTCGAATCCACCAATAGATCAGATGCTCCAAATTCTGAGAAGTTTAAAGCAAGCGATGGCTGAGCATCGGCAGGCGATAGGAACCGACGAAGAGTTACAATTGGCTTTCGATAAAATAGCACAGATAATCGAGGCATTGAATAAGTGTCTGCAGAGAGCCCGGGTGGAGCTGAAGAAGACTATCGAAAATAGCGATGGGCAGATGAAAGCAGAAGAAAAGGCAAAACTAGAAGCAGTCATTTCACTGCTGAAAGAGATTTTGAACGAGTTCAGCGAGCAGTTGCGACTTCTTTCTGGAGAGCCAACCAAGACAGTAGATAGTAACGACCTAATTATCTCTATTGAAAAGTTCTTTGCCGAACTAGAAGAGTCAAACAGCACAATGCTCGCCGAGTTCGACACATTGGACCGGATTGAAGAGACGGACAGGAAAAATAACTTGAGAAAAAGACTTTTTGAGCACTTTCTAAACCAACAGAACTGGCTAAGCAAGCAACTAAGCCATCTGGAAAATTTGATTAGAGAGCAGAAGTTCAAAGACTTCAGTCTGACAAGCTCATTGGAAGCACGGGCGAATGACATTGACGCCAAGATGGACGCAGTGCTTGAAAAGTACACTGCCGAGGCGAACAATAAAACTGACGGCGAGGTCATCTCTACGGACGACACGAAGTCAAGGGCTGTCGAAAATATTGGAGCCTTTAGGCGTCTGTTTGTAAAAAAATTTGTTCACGAGTCTCCCATGAATCTTCTCGACTTCTTCACAAAACTGCTGAGCCATATCAATGCAGTGAATGCCGCTATTAGTCAAGTGAACGATGCTGCCCAGAACGACGCTAGCTCAGAAGCCAGCAAGAAATTTGACTACGTTTTAGATCAGTTCGCTGAGCTGCAGAATTTCGCGCGCAGGAAAATGGCTCTGTTGCGACAGGCTGCCGGGCAAGGGGAGAAACAGGAGATAAGAAGCAGGCAAAAAATGGTGCGCGAAGTTTTCAAAAACTTGCTGCACATTACTGAACAATTTAGCAGCGCTGGAAAGAACACACTGCAGACCATTCCGTTTGACACCAAGCAGGAGAGGCAGAGCATTATGGCTAGGATCTCTTGGCTGATAGAAGAGGCGCATGTTAACAACCAGATGTATGAAGCACTTTTCTTTGCAGAGGCGGGTGACGCCACGCCAGCCGTGACAGGACTGGATAATAAAGTGATGATGCCTTTAAAGCAGTTGGATAGCAGCGACAGACAAGATCACACTATCGCGCCCTCGAGCATTCAGGACACACCTGAAATTTTTAAGGCGAAAGAGGTGCCAACAACAGATAAATCAGTGCTTCCGGTGGGTGAGCCAGCTAAAATTCCCCAGAAGCAAGCCGGAAAAGAGTTAATTACTTCTTTCGCAACCACAGCTGCTCCTACATCCGCGCATCCGCTCAGCGAGACAGTTGATTCTTTCTCTTCCGAGGAAGCCACTCAGAAAGCGATGCCACTTCGGGCAGTGAAGGCGTCAATTGTTCCGCAACCAGCAATGTCGTGGCCAGACCATACCGATAGAGATGTCAGAACTCAGCCAGCGGCAGAGCCCGTTCTCCGCCAACCAAGGTCGATGGAAATGCCAAAATATCGTTCCACTTCGGAACCTTCTAGAAGAAAAGAATTTTACGGTGAAAAGCGTGAACCATTGCACGAAAAGATTCGATCAGATAAGGAAACCCAATGGAGCTTGCCACGTGACCACAAGTATGATTCGATTCCCCTGAAAGGTTTAAGGACTCCTCCCAACCCAATGATACCAAGTTCATCCAGGACAGGTTCGATTAGAACCCCGCCGCAATCAGCAGCTTCGGAATTCGGTTTCGAGGCAAGTATAGACGGGGAGACCTCCAGTTCAGCTCCAAGTATTGACACACAGAGAAAGTTTAGACGTCCGCAGCCTGACTTGAGACCTGGCTCGTTTCCTACTGGTTCGTCTGGAAAGCCAGCAACGGGACGCTTGGAAATTTCTTCGAAACCGAAAATTGAATTCGATGTCGAAATCCAGTCTCCTTCGTCTGAAAAAAGTGAGTCAAGTTCTTCAATTGTCCAACCTCAAAGACGGCCTGAATCAATAAAATATAATCAAAGACATCCGGAAATCCTAGACCACAGACGGAAAGAAGGTACTGCCTCCAAAGAACAGCCTCAATGGCAACCAAAAACGCTCTTGGTCGATGGTCCTGGTAGTAGCACTTCACTGCGAAAAGATCATGACGGACGCTCTGCATTGCGAGATCGTACTGAGTCAGCAACTGACGGGTCGAGTCAGGGTCAGACCGCAAGTTCAGTGAATGAGCCGACTGTTCAGCTGAAGTGTGTTGTACGTGACAAAAGCGGGCCCGATAAGAATGCTTGGCAGAAACAGCAGAAAATCAAAAGGCAGACGGCTGGTGGCAGGGAATCAAGTGACCATGCGGCGGTCATTTATCTGTCTTGCCAGGAGAGCTTTAAGGCCGGTCAGTCTAGAGCAAGCCAGGAGATGACCCTTCGATGCAGTCCTCTAACCAAAACGGAAGCAAAGGATTCATTTTCAGAGCAATGCAGTCAGCAGAGCCTGGCGGTGAAGTCCGAGCTGCAAGCTCTGTTGAAGAATTTGAACACTCTGCGAGGCAGCTGCCGAAGCGGTGGGTCGCACGAATTCAGCGGTAGGGACATCTCCAGTCTGACGCGCAAGATAAAACAGGTTCTAAGAGATAAAGACTTTGACAATACACGTACAGACGAGAGTTTTTACTCTCATGGTGACGTGACGGAAGGCTCCATGCAGTGCCAGTGGAGGTCAGACAACACGGCAGACGAAAATCTTTCGTCATTGTCCCGATCAAAATCACGTGACCAATACACACTGAAGTGCACCCCGTATAAGAATTCAAACCATGTGGCCGAAATTGGTCAACTTACCAGAGAGCACCACAATGTTGAGTACCTCCTGAGTCCAGATGAGCAGCGCGGTGATGTCTCTTGTCAGCAGCATGAACACGGTGAAATACTGGCGCAAGCGGCTACTGCCCAGCCACCAAAGCTGTTTTCTGCTGCACAAGAAAAAAGTGCCAAACAGCCCACCAGGATTCAGACAATTCAGACGCAGTGGGCGCCAACAAATCTAATCAGCGTTGACGAAAATCTTCAAAGAGCAGTGTGGCTTTTGAAGACAATTAATAAAGAAATTTGTGAACTTCTACAGCCGCTCTATGATCGAAGTGGAGGTCCGGTGCAAGTGGAAGAGTTGGTAAATATCCTACGGCACATGACAAACCGGATAGCGTACCTGCTGTCCAGTTTGCAACAGGCTGGTCAGACTCTGCCTTCTCTGGCTTTGGAATGCACGAGAGAAGAAATTCAAGAATTTGAAACCCTGCTGACCGATCTGCTTCAATCTCACGCTGAGCATGTAGCGGAAATCAAAACCAGGTTGCAATGCTTGCGAAAGAATATTTCCTGCACAGATTGGTCCTCCGTTGACGCTATGGTTAGTGAAGTACAGAGCTTGCTGTCTCAACTAAGGTTATTTCTGCGGGGTTCATTGTCTACGACTGACTACATCGAATCGAAATCCCACGATGTACCCATCGACCCAACGGAACAGCTGCTTTGCGAGCTCACAAAGCGATTGGAAATGGTTGCGGACTGTTTAGACCAAATAAAATTGTGCGAACAGACTCCAGTTGCCACACCGCAGTACACGGATAAGTTTTACGCGCTTCTGAACCAGCACGCTCTCTTCCATGAGTTTCTGAAGCGCTGGCTAATACAGCTGCAACAGATGAAAATGTCAAAGGATAGCTCCTTTAGTGGCGTTCTCAGCAACTTCTTGAGCACGATAATATGTCAAAGGAGCGAGTTCAAGTTGCATGCCAACAATGATGGGGCAAAAAGTCTGTTTGCTGACGAGGAAAAGCGGCAACACATGCAAAAAAGAATTGCAGAAATTCTCGAAAATTCAAAGCGCAACATTGAAAAATTTAAAATGCAACTTGACGACAACGTACACGAGAGCTCAACCTTCGAGCTGTTTAATATTGAAGCTTGCAAAGTTAACAACTCTGGCTCTTCGTCGAGCTCTCCAATAGATTTTCAGAAAAGCGCGTCCAACAAACAAAGCGACAGAAAGTCTCACGGTCGCCAAGATGCGAGTACTGGCCAAGATGGTACAAAAGTAGCGTCTAGTCTAGGAAAGACGGTGCACGAAGCGTCTGCTGAGACGCTCACCGATTGTCAGACTTGCAGCATCCTAGCTGATGATGTCGCTACATCTATTGAATCAGCAACCGAACCTGCGTCATCGAGCCATAAGCCATCTCTTCAGATGGACCATCAGAATCCGAGTCTCTTCGGGACTCAAAGCGCCAACGATAATCCTCAGCTCAGAGCTCTCTTATCGGGTCTGAATATTTTGCAGAACGCCTGCGAGACAAAATCGCCGGCTACAGAACTTTCCAATGCAGACAGCCTACTAGCTGGCCTTGAGAATCTATTGCAAGAATTTCACGACAATCAGAAATGCGGCACTCTCAGTTGCAAGGCACCAGCTCAATTGGAAAAGACGGTTGCTTTCAAGACAGAAAGGCGCTCTGCAGACATCAAGTCTGTTCCGAGCCGCTTGCAGAAAATTGGTCATCTTGTCGCAGTGATCAAAAGCTTGTTGACGGCCACGGGGCAGACAGCACAGCAGACGGTGAAGACGAAGTTGCAGATGAGTCGGGTAAGCAGCAGCCGGGATGCGCTGAAGAAGTTAAAGAAGTCTCCAGCCCGACGTCGCAATAGAAAGCGCAGCAGCCGTGAGCTGGCCAAGAAAATTGCAGCCCTGTTGCGGGACTACAGCTGCTCTGTGGGGTCGGATTCGCCCGGGCCCTGCAACCAGCTGTCAACTGGTTCATCGGAGCTGAGCCAGCTAATCAGCAATGTGCGCGGACTGCTGCCGAGAAGCAGCGGCTGTCGCAGCCAAGGCAGTCCGGGAAGTTGCAGCTGGCGCCGTCAGACCCGATCGAACCGTGGGAGACAACAGGAGAACCAATCGAACGCCTGCTATGACGACTCAGTCGACGATGACACGCGGCGGATGAAGATCCCAGTCTCCTATTGCGGAGAAGACGTCGAGCTTTGCCGCAGCCCAACTAAAGAGTTCATCGATGCAGCCGAAGGAAGCTGCAAGAGCTCCACGACCTGGGACGCTCAGTCAATTGTAAGCAGCCACGTGGGATCGAATTTGCTCTCGAAGGAGAACGACGAACTATTGAGTGTAGAGAGGTGAGTTGTACATATTTTACTTTTGTTCTATTGGTGGTGAAAAATCAATTTGAATTTCGATGTTGCAAAGAATCGGAATTGAAATTCGATGCATCTCTGAACCATTAATACTCCCGCGTTCGTCTGTTTGTAAAAGCTCATTTTCTGTTCTGCTCTTTCTACAGAGTTCTCCTTTCTTCTCCAGTCTTCATCCGTTCTGTTAAAAATCCAAAATAGAGTTCATTTCCGGTCGGCATTTCAGCTCAGCTCAGCAATAAAAATCCAACGCGGCTATCCAATTAATTAATTTTTTGTTGCCCTCAGTGAGCAGCAGGTCGACAGCTACATTGAATGTGTGTTGCATAATTCTGCCACTGCTGCCGGTGGAGACGATTCTCTGAAGATTGGTAAGTAACTCGTGTGATTCACCTGCGCCCGCCTGATTGCTACGAGCTAAAGTGCGGACAGTGGACAGAGGATTTCTTATACTCGTCTGCATGCTTCCCCATACCGCGATCTATCGGCATCGCTGGCAAATGGGTGCTTTACATCATACCGACATTTGGCTAACGTCGTCAACCGTTATGCGCGATGAAAAACCATCCATTTGCCAGCGATGTCAATATCAGAGTCGAGAATGTTGCACGGGATGTCTTGCCTTTGCGTCTACTGTATACTACATCAACAACAACAACTACTACTACTACTACTACTACATGTACTTCTACTTATACTACTACTATTACTACTAACTAATAGTACCACCAGTCCTATATACTAAAATGGCTACAAAAAATGTAAATGGCTACGAGTAAAATCCCCTAAGGCTCAGAGTAGCACTGCCTTCCGCTGTACACCCTGTGTGAGTCAGGGGTCAGCGGAATGTATGTAACCTACCAGTCGATCTCCTCGCTGTCTGTGGGCCGACTATCGTCTTGAATGACGGCAGCGCCCACAAGCCTCCCCGCGAATCAGCTTGAACTAAGAAGTCAACCGTTTAACTCCCCCCCCCCCGACTGCTTGCAGAGTCGATCGATCAGAATCCGCAGCAACCCGAGACGCCAGCGGGTCTGCAGCTCGAGTCGAGTCTCAAAGCAGACAGACCCGCAGCCAAGCTCGGCATCGCATCCAGCGTCAGCTTGCCCGACTGCCGCTCAAAGCAGTCAGCTGAGCTTGAGCAGGCAAGGCGAAACGCGTGTTCGTGTTCCTGAATTTTTCATCGACATGGAGAAAATTTGCTTGTATAGCTTTAATCTTGTAGCTTTCAATTTAAATACGAGTGGCAATGCGTGCTTCGTTTGGCGAATAAACAACCAAAAGAGGTTCATCGGGTTATAAAATCGAAGCTGGAAATCGAAACCATGGACTACCTACCGTATATGGAACAACCACTCCAGAGTAGTTTTAGACACTGGAGTAGCTGTACTTTTCAGATATGCTTTCCCATCATCGAGATCTTTCGATCTCATCAGCTACTTCGGTCAAATACTTTTGTACAACACAAAAATCACTGAAAAAGTAATGTAACTGCTTTCTACTCTCCTACATTGTTGCCCTGACAGGTGCTGGTCAACAAGTTCTGGATGGCAGATCTGGGTCAGCCTGGAGCAACAACCAGCAGTCGACTGGCAGCGGCGGTTGCTGAGCTGCAGAATCTGCTGTCCAGCAGCAGAGGTGCGGACCGTCATCACAGTCAGGACGACGAGAGACGTCTCACGCAATGCTGACCGAAGGCTGATGATGCAGGGCAGGTGAGTTCTGTCGCATTACAAAAACCTATACTTAATTGTATTAACGAGCAGGTAAGACGAATCTGTTAGTTTCTATTACACGTACGCACCTGTGTTACACCTGGAGCACATTCACATTTGAATGTATAAAACTGTTGTTTTAGAGCCTTGACCGAGGCCTTCTTAATGGTATTTCAGAAAAAAAACAGATAGATCATAAATTATAACCCCTATGCATGTTGGTAAGAGGCTGTAGCCTAGTGGTCAGAGCGTCGGACTCACAACTGAAAGGTCGGGGGTTTGATTCTCAAGCCACTCAAAACAATTAGTATGTGTCCTTGAGCAAGACGCTTAACTCTGCATTGCTTCAGTTCACCCAGCTGTAAAATGGGTGCCAGCATTAGCTGGGGTAAATGAGGGTGTGTGGCAAACCCCCCCTCCAGTCCTTGGACTGAACAGCCGTACGCAGCCTTCAGATGCCTTTAGGCTGAGCTGTCGGTTGCACATCTGACGTTAGGGCAAGTGTATTCAATTATGATTATCATTATAGCCATTACATACGTATTTCCGGGATGCTGTCAATGTGGTGTGCTGTGACAATGCTGTGCTCAGAAAGCCGCCGGTTGCTGTTATACTGTCATAGGACTTAGGCTTGCAAAAAGTTATCCCCGAACCAGACTACTAAAAGTAATGCATGCAAACTTTTCTTCATTGCTTTTACTGTTCACCAAATTTGTTTCTCTTCTTTTTTACTTTCTTGCCTTTAATTCAAACCCAGGAAATTCAGCCCGGTTGCAACAGGCTGCGTGATGGCTAGAAGATGAGCAACTACGCTCGTACGACTAGCTGACAGGGACGCCCTGAAAGGACCACTAGCAGGCAGTTTAACTCGTAGATACTATTTATTTTTACACAGCACTCTATCACTGTTCAATGCATTCCACTGCACGTCATTGGCTATAGTTTAGTTGTAGGGTACCCCTATTAATGTATGCCTGCCGTAAGTCTATAAGCTTTTCCTAGTGACTAAAGGTCATTAATTAAGTAGCAACAATAATACTACAATGCAAATCTAGATAAGCTTAGTCATAAAGTAAACATACAAGTTTGCACTTGTTTTTATATTTAAAAAATTTTTAAATCTTATTTTCATTTAGCACCGAGGTCATTTCAAGGTGATAATATTAAAGACACTGCTGAGATACATGTAGCAGACTTCATGCACCTGAAGCTGCACATTACCCAAAGACACTGCCGAGATGGCAGACTTCATGCACCTGAAGCTGCACATTACCCAAAGACACTGCCGAGATGGCAGACTTCATGCACCTGAAGCTGCACATTACCCAAAGACACTGCCGAGATGGCAGACTTCATGCACCTGAAGCTGCACATTACCCAAAGACACTGCTGAGATGGCAGACTTCATGCACCTGAAGCTGCACATTACCCAAAGACACTGCTGAGATGGCAGACTTCATGCACCTGAAGCTACACATTACCCACAGACACTGCCGAGATGGCAGACTTCATGCACCTGAAGCTACACATTACCCAAAGACACTGCTGAGATGGCAGAAGTCATGCACCTGAAGCTGCACATTACCAAAAGACACTGCTGAGATGGCAGACTTCATGCACCTGAAGCTGCACATTACCCAAAGACACTGCTGAGATGGCAGACTTCATGCACCTGAAGCTGCACATTACCCACAGACACTGCCGAGATGGCAGACTTCATGCACCTGAAGCTACACATTACCCAAAGACACTGCCGAGATGGCAGACTTCATGCACCTGAAGCTGCACATTACCCAAAGACACTGCTGAGATGGCAGACTTCATGCACCTGAAGCTGCACATTACCCACAGACACTGCCGAGATGGCAGACTTCATGCACCTGAAGCTACACATTACCCAAAGACACTGCTGAGATGGCAGACTTCATGCACCTGAAGCTGCACATTACCCAAAGACACTGCTGAGATGGCAGACTTCATGCACCTGAAGCTGCACATTACCCAAAGACACTGCTGAGATGGCAGACTTCATGCACCTGAAGCTGCACATTACCCAAAGACACTGCTGAGATGGCAGACTTCATGCACCTGAAGCTGCACATTACCCAAAGACACTGCTGAGATGGCAGACTTCATGCACCTGAAGCTGCACATTACCCAAAGACACTGCCGAGATGGCAGACTTCATGCACCTGAAGCTGCACATTACCCACAGACACTGCCGAGATGGCAGACTTCATGCACCTGAAGCTGCACATTACCCAAAGACACTGCTGAGATGGCAGACTTCATGCACCTGAAGCTGCACATTACCCAAAGACACTGCTGAGATGGCAGACTTCATGCACCTGAAGCTACACATTACCCACAGACACTGCCGAGATGGCAGACTTCATGCACCTGAAGCTACACATTACCCAAAGACACTGCTGAGATGGCAGAAGTCATGCACCTGAAGCTGCACATTACCCAAAGACACTGCTGAGATGGCAGACTTCATGCACCTGAAGCTGCACATTACCCAAAGACACTGCTGAGATGGCAGACTTCATGCACCTGAAGCTGCACATTACCCACAGACACTGCCGAGATGGCAGACTTCATGCACCTGAAGCTACACATTACCCAAAGACACTGCCGAGATGGCAGACTTCATGCACCTGAAGCTGCACATTACCCAAAGACACTGCTGAGATGGCAGACTTCATGCACCTGAAGCTGCACATTACCCACAGACACTGCCGAGATGGCAGACTTCATGCACCTGAAGCTACACATTACCCAAAGACACTGCTGAGATGGCAGACTTCATGCACCTGAAGCTGCACATTACCCAAAGACACTGCTGAGATGGCAGACTTCATGCACCTGAAGCTGCACATTACCCAAAGACACTGCTGAGATGGCAGACTTCATGCACCTGAAGCTGCACATTACCCAAAGACACTGCTGAGATGGCAGACTTCATGCACCTGAAGCTGCACATTACCCAAAGACACTGCTGAGATGGCAGACTTCATGCACCTGAAGCTGCACATTACCCAAAGACACTGCCGAGATGGCAGACTTCATGCACCTGAAGCTGCACATTACCCACAGACACTGCCGAGATGGCAGACTTCATGCACCTGAAGCTGCACATTACCCAAAGACACTGCTGAGATGGCAGACTTCATGCACCTGAAGCTGCACATTACCCAAAGACACTGCTGAGATGGCGGACTTCATGCACCTGAAGCTGCACATTACCCAAAGACACTGCTGAGATGGCAGACTTCATGCACCTGAAGCTGCACATTACCCAAAGACACTGCTGAGATGGCAGAAGTCATGCACCTGAAGCTGCACATTACCCAAAGACACTGCTGAGATGGCAGACTTCATGCAACCAAAAATCTACGACAAAAATATCAAGGCTAAAAACAAACTCTGCAATATTTTAGGACCATTGCTCACGAGTTAAAAGCACAATGGGCTAAACTTAGGCAGCTAAATAAATAGAATTTATTGTACAGAGACAAATGTAAAAATACTGGAATCAACAAGATTTGACAGTTATCCAATGCATAACCATGTCTACTGACAGTAATATAATACTCTTTGAACTGTTTAAAATATCAGGATAAAATCATCAGTCCCAAACCAGAATAACACCAACAATATGCCTGTGGTGATAAATAAAACTGACTAAAATGGACAAAATATTTGTAATTGCAAATATCAATGTTCAATCAGCACGTCTTCGATTTTCATTAGGAAACTCCTCGAACTGTTTATTAGGCTTTGGAGTTGCTTTCGGGCGGAACCACCTGTACCCACGGCTGGCTGCGTAGGCGCAGATCCCAGTCAGGACAATGAAGGGCAGCCAGGAGCGCACCTGGGCGTCGAATTCGGACATGACAACACGGCAGGTGTCTTCGATTATTGGTGAACAGCCTGTTGCTGCTGAAAGTTCAGCGGAGTTCACTCATAACTGAAGCAAAATTATGGAGCTTCTGAGAATCTAGTAGTAACCTAAAATTATGGTCTTAGAGGCCGGCGCGCGCCCCAGCCTAAAGATCTGGGAGGAGCCTGCTCGATTTGAGGATTTGGGGATCTGGGAGGAGCCTTTTTATTAGAGGCAGGGGGGTTGTGTGCACCCTGGCGCACTTTAAGCGACATGGGCACACAACCGGCGAGAGGCATTGCTGCCCATTCCGCCGACTCCCCTGAGCAGGCATACAAGCGCGCGGATACGTACGCAGGCACACACTCACACAGGAGTGTACAGCGGCCCTAACTTTATATTATCGTTAGGCATGTACACTTCACTGCGCCTTGGGGGGTTGGCTCTCAAGGCCGTTAATTGCACGAGCAGAGCCAAGTCGAGATTCCAATTCAGCCCCAAATTAATGTGACTGCACTTGGAATCGAGTCTGGGTCGCTGGCACACCAGAGCAGCTGCGCTACCGCTGGGCTACGGCCCCCCTCTGGAAGGAGCCTGCTCGATTTGAGAATTTGGCGATCTGGGAGGAGCCTGCTCAATTTGAGGATTTGGGGATCTGGGAGGAGCCTGCTCGATTTGAGAATTTGGGGATCTGGGAGGAGCCTGCTCAATTTGAGAATTTGGGGATCTGGGAGGAGCCTGCTCAATTTGAGAATTTGGCGATCTGGGAGGAGCCTGCTCGATTTGAGAATTTGGCGATCTGGGAGGAGCCTGCTCAATTTGAGAATTTGGGGATCTGGGAGGAGCCTGCTCAATTTGAGAATTTGGCGATCTGGGAGGAGCCTGCTCGATTTGAGAATTTGGGGATCTGGGAGGAGATTGCTCAATTTGAGGATCTGGGGATCTGGGAGGGAGCTTGCTCAATTTGAGGATCTGGGAAGAAAGCTTCTGGAATCCAGGAAGACAGATAAGAAGGTCTGGCTAAAGTCATTATTCTGGTGTCATTACCAGGATAAAGTGATTACAAATGAATGAAATTAGCTAACACTGACAAACTGCCCAGTTATCGAGTTAGAAAAATTTAAAGAGCGATAAAAACTAGAAAAATGGAGCAAATCTTTATTTAACCATTTTACAATTGCAATATTCGAGTGTCAGGCTATTTTTTGTCAGTCGCTCACAGCGTCAGCCTCGGGGAACAGCTCCCTTGAGCAGGGCCCGATCTGGGCCAGCAGATCCGAAGCCAGCATGGCTCGCCGGTTGACTTTGAAGGCCGCAGCGGAGCAGCGCCGAGTCAACGCGGAGGCGGCGAAGGCGGCCAGCAGAGCGGGGTGCGGGCTGGCAGGCGAGGCCGGCCCGGCGTAGCACCAGTTGGCGAAGGCGAGCGCCAAGCCGGCGAGAACGTCGCCCTGACCGCCGCAACGGCGAGGCGAGCCGACAACGCTGCAGGTCAGCGTCGAGGACGCCGCAGCGTTGCCGTCATCATTGTCGATAACGGCGACATCGACAGGTCCCTTGCACAGCAGGGCGACTCCGCCGCCGAGGCTGCGGGAAATCCGACGGGCTGTCGACTCGGCGGCTTCATCAGTGTCAGGTGAGTCGCCGTCGCACAGTGCGGATCGCAGGCGGCGCAGCTCAACAATGTTTGGCGTGAGCAGCACCCGACTGGCGCCTGAGATCAGGTGCGGCCGAGAGCACACTACTGCCAGGCCGTCCTGCGTGCACAAGTTTCAGTTCGGCCTCGTCAGCTCTTATCAATATTACTGAAAGCATTAATGCACTAATAAGAGACTTACGGCATCAATAACCAGGGGCTTGTTTAGCGACACGGCCAGTTTGATTGCCTGTGTGAGGGCGGGACAGGCAGAGTTTACTTATGATATCAACACGTGCTCGTTTAAGCTACTAGCTGTATACTAATCAGTAGCTTGAAAGATTTTTTTACGATCGCAATAAGAGGGTTTGCTAGCTTGTTGTACAAGATGGGCCTTTTAATGCGTCTGTTCCGATACTGTCCATAGCACCGACTTCAGTTAAGTACGATATAATGTTATATCCCGATATATTTGGGGGCGTAGCCTAATGATTTAGCGCGGCGCTCTTGTAGAGAGTTATTAATTAAACCATACCTTAATGCTCTACTTAAAGTAATATTCTAAGAAAATCAATTTCTTCCAAAATGAGTCATATCTTCTTTTTGGAATCACGCGCAGAGTGATTTAGAACCCTGCGTGGGATTAACATTGTTTGATCAAGGAACCGGATTTCAACAGCTGTGTATTTGTTTAACTCCATATATGGTAATGTTCAAACAACCCAATCCCAAACCGGTTTTCTCCAAAATTTTGCTATAAATACAAGTGAAAATTCGAGTCAAAAATTCAGACTCAGAGCGGTCTCTAAGAAGACTCTGAAGGAACAAAGAAGACCAATCTCTGAGGGACCACACTTGTCCAATTGGTAAGCATTTACCGGATTCAGTTCTTTGATTGTTAGCGTTAATGAGTTGATTAATTGAGTTATACGAGAGCAGTTCATTGTCGATGCATTTGAGAAAGGCCTCCTTGTTTCCTAGGATATTCCTAGAGGATTTATTGATTTAATTGAGTTATCCGTTACGTTTCGGACGTAACGAAGAAGCCGCCCTTCAGGAGGACCTATCACAGAAACTTAAAGAATTCAATTGTTCATTAGGGCGCACGTTCTAGTGTTAATTCCTAGCTCGAGGACCGTCACAAGAATTCTGATTCGCTCTCGTTTTGGGCGACTTACAGATAAAAGTCAAGGACTCCAGAAGACTACAGTTGATCACCGAAATCGGCCGTCACTACCGCTCAGCCAAGTTAGACAGAGTCACACACTGCAAGACCCAGACGCCTGCAACCACAAGAGGAGCCGCTCCAGTAAGAGTTATTTGAATTTGCAAATACCAAGGCACTTGTTCCCTAGTGTCTAGAAATGGGAGTTTTTGAGTGACTGATCACCACTCTTAAACTCTTTACTCTGATGAACCAGCGGCCCAGGCTCGATTCCCAAGTGCAGTCACATTAATTTGGAGCTAAATTGGAATTAGAATTAAATTATTGTCTGCGACTCCAGGTCAGTAGTGCCGTATTTTAAGGCGTGCTTGAGTCGCTGTAGAGTCTGTACTGAGTTGTGTTTGAAGCGCATCTGTTTTGATCCCCACGTAGGAGACGCTCTGATCACCAGAGCAGTTGAACCGGTAGACAACACCCGCCCGCAGAGCGCATGGCACATGTGACTTTAAACGGCCGACAAAATCACCGATTTTGGAGGAATTAAAGACGACACGGATTTTTCTGTTGAGCATGTTGTTGCAAAGTTTGCTGATTTTGCTTTAAAGACGAGAGACGGATAAACAAAGAAGGGAAGAACAATGATCGGTTCAACTGGGGTTGAAGTTTTCAGTTTTGGCAGTTTGTAGTTGATTAACTTTTCAGTAATTAATTTTTTGATATTGTAGTAAATGAAGGCAACATAGTGGGGCGCGGGCCATGTTCTCGGAGTTTTTTGTTTTGAGAGAGAGAGAGCTGACCACGGACTGCCCTGCTCTGCCAATCTTGCCGTCCCAGACCTGCCCATTGATCTTGGAACAATTTTACTGTACACCATTTTTGCGTAACACAAATATTTATTATCGTTAGTCTCGTTTTGATTATTGATTATTGGATTCATATTCTTGGACGACTCTCTCTTTCGCGACTCTTAACGATTCTACAGCTCACACGACGCGCTTCTGACAACACGCAATGACTCTTCACCGATTCTCGTCACGGCATCGCTTTCAACGTGTGCACTGGAACAAAGAAAATCAACAAGCCTGCCAGACGCCAGACTCACTGCCTCAGCCCCGGCCACGCACTCGCCGCGGCCCAGGCCGGGCCCAACCAGCACAGCGTGGAACCTGGGCAGCCAGAGCTCCAGCTCCCGGCTAGCCGACTCCCCGTCCAACACCGGGTGCACAATCAGCTCTGGACTGTACGATTTGATCACCGGCGCCGCAGCCTCGGCGCAGATCACGTGCGCCAAATCAGCGCCAACGCGCAGAGCGGCAGCGGCGGCAAAATAGGGAGCGCCGGTGTACTCGCGACAGCCGCCGACAACGCAGAGGCGGCCGGCCTGGCCCTTGTGCGAGCCGGCGCTGAGCGGCGGGATGCGGCGGGCGGCCTCCGACAGCAGCTGACTGGCGTCGGACATCTGGCGACTGATTAGCAATAGAACTGACCGGCTTAGAGCAGGCTGCAATATTTAGGTATTTGGCCACAGTGAAGAGTTTTACGATACATATCGCACAACTACTAAAATTCAGTTAGTCAAGTCCGTAGAGTACTGTTTTCAAAAATTTGAATTCTTGATATGACAAATAGATCTCTATACACAATGTATATAATATATAATAATTCAGAACAAATGCAGAACAATACAGCGATTGCAGCAGACTTTAACACTAATCGGAGTTTAGCACTGCTTAGTAAAAATAATGCAATTAAACGCCTTTAAAAATATTGTCACACAAGTAAAATCTTGGCGCGCTTTACATATTCACTGACCCACCTGACACATCTAAAATATCCTCTCAGTGACCCACCTGACACATCTAAAATATCCTCTCAGTGACCCACCTGACACATCTAAAATATCCTCTCAGTGACCCACCTGACACATCTAAAATATCCTCTCAGTGACCCACCTGACAAATCTAAAATATCCTCTCAGTGACCCACCTGACAAATCTCTCTAAAATCTCCCAATCAGTGACCCACCTGACAATTGTCTCTAAAATACCTACTCGGTGACCCACCTGACAAATCTAAAATACCCACTCAGTGACCCACCTGACAAATCTAAAATACCCACTCAGTGACCCACCTGACAAATCTAAAATACCCACTCAGTGACCCACCTGACAAATCTAAAATACCCACTCAGTGACCCACCTGACAAATCTAAAATACCCACTCAGTGACCCACCTGACAAATCTAAAATACCCACTCAGTGACCCACCTGACAAATCTAAAATACCCACTCAGTGACCCACCTGACAAATCTAAAATACCCACTCAGTGACCCACCTGACAAATCTAAAATACCCACTCAGTGACCCACCTGACAAATCTAAAATACCCACTCAGTGACCCACCTGACACAAGCAAAGTCCCCCATCTGAATCTGTCAATGCCGCAGCTCAGCATCCCAGCTGACTACTGGAAAGAGGACTCCTTCGGCATGCTCAGCCAGCCAGCCAGGCCCCACAGCCCGCCGCAGTCATCATAACGCATTCGCAGCAGCGGCCTAGCGGGCGCCAGGCACCGACGCAGCGCGGCCAGGCCATGAGCGCTCAGGCCGCGGGTGATGTTGGCAGCTGGGCCGGCGGACTCCGGCACGAACGGGTGCAGAATCTGCGGCGCGGACAAGTTGGCCGTCCGAGTCCAGCTGCAGTCGGCCAGCCGGTGCCGGACGCTTAGCGGCTCGCGGCCGGAATTCAGCAGATAGTCAACAAAGTCCAGCAGCAGCCGGTCCGCGGAATCGGCTGGCCAACTGGCGGATATTGAGGCCGCCGGGTTCGATAATAAATCTTCGTTGATTGGCGGCAGACAGCCCAGGCGCTGCAGGTGGGCCAGAAGAAGGCAGATCACCTGCGCGGGTGAGTTGAGCAGGCTCAGTATATATATCCTGTGTATCCATCTATCTATCTATCTATCTATCTATCTATCTAACTATCTATCTATCTATCTATCTATCTATCTATCTATCCATCTATCTATCTATCTATCTATTTTATCTGTCTATCTATCTATCTATCTATCTATCTATCTATCTATCTATCTATCTATCTATCTATCTATCTATCTATCTATCCATCTATCTATCTATCTATCTATTTTATCTGTCTATCTATCTATCTATCTATATATCTATCTATCTATCTATCTATCTATCTATCTATCTATCTATCTATCTATCTATCTATCTATCTATCTATCTATCTATCTATCTATCTATCTATCTATCTATCTATCTATCTATTTTATCTGTCTATCTATCTATCTATCTATCTATCTATCTATCTATCTATCTATCTATCTATCTATCCATCTATCTATCTATCTATCTATTTTATCTGTCTATCTATCTATCTATCTATATATCTATCTATCTATCTATCTATCTATCTCTCTATCCGACACAACAAAAGCTCACCTTGAAGCTGGACACCGACGTGTCTTTCAGTGGTTTTTTGCCGTGTCGCAGCAGCGATTTGACGGTGGTGAGCAGGACAGGCAGGTCCGGCAGGCGGCGGCACAGCTCTGCCAGACAGGCCTCCAGCGCCGGGGCGGCCGGCTGCTGCAGCGACAAGTCGAATTTGCAGGCCAGCAGCAGCCGGTGCCGGCCCAGCCAGATGGGCACGCTGGTGCGGGGGTCCCCCAGGTACAGCAGGTGAGTCACCCACGGATCCGATCGGATGAGGCAGCGGCCCAGCGCGTGAAGGCTACTGCGCTCCGAGCTCATTACGCGCATATCGACGTCCGCGCCGATGCAAGCGCCGCCCCAACTGCAGGAGCCGCCGATTTGAATTTTCGCGCCGTGGAATTTCGAGCACCGCAACCGGCAGTTGAACGCCTCGGCTAGGAGCAGGCGGGGCAGCAGCAGCAGGGACTGATTGGCGCCTGATGAGGCATCGGAGAGGCTGATCAGGGAATGCCACGTACGCATCTGGCCCAGGAGGCTGGCCTGGCAAGAGTGCAGGAGGCGCAGTTGAGGGTAAAATCAGGCATTCCATATTTATACCAAGCGACCATGACAGCAGACTGTTCTCAAAAATACGAGCTGTGGTATTTTTATGTCTTATGTCAATCTGCTATAGAGGAATGTAGCATCATATTAAGCATCTATGCTGGTAACTAGATGCCTAGTTAGTTAGGTAACCAGATGACTATTTAGGTCACCAGATGACTATTTAGGTAACCAAATGACTATTTAGGTCACCAGATGACTATTTAGGTCACCAGATGACTATTTAGGTAACCAAATGACTATTTAGGTCACCAGATGACTATTTAGGTAACCAAATGACTATTTAGGTAACCAGATGACTGTTTAGGTCACCAGATGACTATTTAAGTCACCAGATGACTATTTAGGTAACCAGATGACTATTTAGGTAACCAGATGACTATTTAGGTAACCAGATGACTATTTAGGTAACCAGATGACTACTTAGGTAACCAGATGACTATTTAGGTCACCAGATGACTATTTAGGTCACCAGATGACTATTTAGGTCACCAGATAACTATTTAGGTCACCAGATGACTATTTAGGTAACCAAATGACTATTTAGGTCACCAGATGACTATTTAGGTCACCAGATGACTATTTAGGTAACCAAATGACTATTTAGGTCACCAGATGACTATTTAGGTAACCAAATGACTATTTAGGTAACCAGATGACTGTTTAGGTCACCAGATGACTATTTAAGTCACCAGATGACTATTTAGGTAACCAGATGACTATTTAGGTAACCAGATGACTACTTAGGTAACCAGATGACTATTTAGGTCACCAGATGACTATTTAGGTCACCAGATGACTATTTAGGTCACCAGATGACTATTTAGGTCACCAGATGACTGTTTAGGTAACCAGATGACTATTTAGGTAACCAGATGACTATTTAGGTAACCAGATGACTACTTAGGTAACCAGATGACTATTTAGGTCACCAGATGACTATTTAGGTCACCAGATGACTATTTAGGTCACCAGATGACTATTTAGGTCACCAGATGACTGTTTAGGTAACCAGATGACTATTTAGGTAAACAGATGACTATTTAGGTAACTAGACTAGTTATTCTAGTATTTGTTGTCAACACCAGTTCATACACATCTATTCTGATAAAACTTGCTTGGTCCCAGTGCCTATTTACTGTCTGTCGTCTACCTGTATTTGGTATAGTCTATTAGCTGTCTTTGCTATTATTGCTCAGATTATCAGATTCAATTGCAATCGCTAACTAATTTTCTTATACTTCTACTGATAGTAGTCGATAAACGCAACTTTCTATTTGTATTAGGGTCGCATTTCAGTACGAAACATCGCTTCAAAAACAGGCAAAGAGTGAGTGAATCTCACTCTCAGACAAAACTTAACAAGAACAAATCCCAGCTAACCTCATTGGCCAATCTTTCGTCAACAACATCGCTAGCCAAAGCTGCCGGGCCGCTAACCGTGACAAACTGCACTGCCTGCTCTGTGCATCCACGATACTCGCTCCGGCGCGCACGCTTCTGACGCCACGACGGTGGCAAGTCAGCAAACACCGGATAGTGCGGGCTGGGAGCCGCGTCCCGGCTGCGCACTCGACCGCTGGTGGCTGCGTCCGCTGAGCAGGGCCTGGAGGTTGTCGGGTGTTTAGCCTTTCTCATGGAGTTTTATCAATTCACATGTTGTCTGTCTGTTTGTCTGTCTGTCTGTCTGTCTGTCTGTCTGTCTGTCTGTCAGTCAGTCTGTCTGTCTGTCAGTCAGTCTGTCTGTCTGTCTGTCTGTCTCTCTCTGACTGTCTGTCTGCTTGTCTGTCTGTCTTGAGTCTGTTAGTCTGTCTTAGTATCTGCCTGTCTCTGTCTGTCTGCTTGACTGTCTTTCTGTCTGTCTGTCTTAGAATTTTAGTGTCTTTTAGCCTAGTGTCTGCCTGACTGTCTCTGTGCGCATGTGTCTTGTGTGTGTGTGTGTGTGTGTGTATGTGCGTGTGTGTGTCTTTCTGTATGTCTGTCTTTTGTATGTCTGTCTGCCTGTTTTCTTAATCTACCAGTCTGAAAGTTGCATCCAAAGGATCAATAAACTGAGGCAACTGTTAAACTGCCCAATAAAACAGAGCCCACCGTCAGATGCAGCATTCCCAACAAATATTCCAACTAAAAACCAACCTTAAAGCGGAAGCCTGTCGATTGAGAAACTCGGCCAGAGCCGACTCTGAAAGCAGCTGCAGCAGCAGCAGTCGGTTGCTTGGATAGTAGATGCACCGCTCGATCAGTGCCGCGCTTTCCTTTTCAAGGCCACAAAGAAATGGCGGCTGGGGAGATTTCCAGGCCACTGGGAAGGCCAGGCAGTGGCTGGCAAGCCGGGACATGCTGGCCAAGGTGCAGCTGGCATTCGTGCTCGGTGCAATCTTGGCCATTAATGATGATTTGATTGCCAGCTTGCTTCTGGAAGAAGAAATACATAAATGCTTTCAATTTCAAGTGTACCCAATCTCAAAGATATCAATTATAATCCCATAAACCAAAACATTACTAGGATTGCTGCAAAATGAAGAGTTTGATGTAGCTTGGTCTAAAAAAGTTGATTTTTCTATCTTCACCAAAGGATTTCAGGTGAATTCATAATCAAACTTGTAGCTCAATATGAGCCAGCATTTAATATATTTTAATTTTAGCTAATAGGTTATAATCTTTATGAAAGATGAAATCTCTTTTTAGTAGGAAAGTGATGAGGGCTAAATTATAGAATTTCAATACAAAATGGCATTAATCTAGACTTAGAATAAATGTGCAATATACTAGGATAGGCCTAACTGATTTATGAGCCTTAGTTGCAAACTTGGTAATTATAAAGTTATGATAATCCAATATACTAAAAATAAATACTATTAATAAAAAACAAGAAAATTTGCCTTTTTAATATTTTATCAATATAATTCCTAACCAACCAAATGTTTAATAGGTTTTTAACTAAAGATAAAATAAGATCTTAACATTGATCTTAGAATCATATGATCTGAGCAAAAATAGAATCGACCTAACTTTTTAGCCAAATTAAATAAAAAATGAAAGCCTTTAATTACTGCTTACTAGAATGGGGGACTATAACCTTGCTAAACTCCAAAAATATTTAATATAACTTAAGTTAGGCCTATGATTGTTATTATTTTGAAACATTTAGTTTAAAACATTATTCTAAATTTTTTTTGGTTTTAGACCTGGTAAAGTTAGCTATATGTATAATGATAATAAAAGTAATAAATTAATAAATAAAACTTATGAAAGCTTCAATAAAATAAATATATGCTTTAAATGATGTCTAATATAATAAAAAACTAGGACTTAAATCAAGGCAAAAAAGGCTACAAAACAAATTGTAAAATCTATTGTATTAAATAGGCCTTTTAAACATTTTTATTTCAACTTTTCCATTCTCATTTCTTTTGCTTTTCTTTTATTTTCGTTTTCTATAATATAGCTAATTTCTATAACTTATTTGCCAATTTAATTAAAAGATATATATATTATTGGTAATGGTTTCCATGCTTTTTGGTGCTCATGCTTTTCAGTGCCCAGCATTTCGGTGCACCAGTTTGCTTTTTGGTGTCTCAAATATACTTGACAAACAAATGTAATAAATACTTGACAAAACATTTTATCTTCCTGAGAAAGGGCATTAATAATACTGTAAAATTACTATATAAATGTTTTAGAATTACTTATTTTTGTATATTATATTTCTTAGAAAACTATTTTTCAAAATCATGCAAAAAGAACTTTGACTGCAAAATAAGCAATTTTGCAAGCTAATATAGTTTGTTCCAATATTGAAATTGCTAAGTTGCTGTATTCAAGAGCCTTATTCATAAAGTCCCCTTATTGGGAGTAGTATAAGAAACCTGCTAAAAAAGAGAAACACTTTAGGGCAGGAAGAATGCCTCAGGGCAGAAGAATTGCCTCAAGGCAGGAAAAATTGCATAAGACTCACTCTCTGATCCAGGGAATGCCCAGGACTAAGAGACAATCTCTATAAGAGAAAATAGTGAGAATAGACAATGCCATTAGACCACTTAATGAATATTGTCTCTGAATGAATTAGGCCAAAGAATACAGCAAATATATAAATGCTACCAATAGATAGACAGATGCTATCAATATAGAAGTAAATACAGAAGTAGTCACACTACCAATAAGTATAAGTACATTCATGCAAAAGTACATTAATTAAAAGAGCATAGAAATTAAACCCACTATGACAACTTTGGTGACAGCTTTTAGGACATTTATCAGGGAGACATATTGGCACTGTAACAACTTGGTGGCAGCAAGTAAGAATAAATTGTAATAGAGAAAGAAAGAGCCCTGGGACATTCCTAAGGAAAGCAGTATCCATTTTGTTAAACTGACATGTTTCTTAAATTTCAAAAAAATATATTTGATTTAATTGCAAGCATTTGCTATATCCTGTAAATACAAAGCTGCACTTAGCATATGTGCTAAGATTAAAAAGACTTAGGCCCTAGTTAGGTAAAGATGAAATCTATCAACTATGCTATAGGCCTATGTATAGTTTTGATCAAAATTACGAAGTGTGACAAATCCATTTTAGTATTGATTTCTTTAGTCACATGATCAAGTTTTTTCTTGAGAAATTGAATGTAGACAAAATTTAGAGGAAACAAGAGACTTTCTTTAAAATTAAAACAGCAGGTCAGCTTAACAAAATGAATAATAGAAAAACCTTATTAGTTTTTTAAAGTAAAAAAGTACTACAAAGCACTTATTGCTAATTATTAGGGCTCACTTTCTATCTTTTTGTGTCCAATTCTACTTTATAATCTAGGCACCAAAAAGCAAACTAGGACACCAAAATGCCAAGCACCAAAAAGCACAGGTAGGCCCTATTGAAAAGCATGGATTCTTTAATAATTATACCTATCTAAAAACATATGTTCATTACTAGGCCTAATAATCTTTTCAAATTCTATTTCTAACTAAAAACTAAAACAATAAGATCAATAAAGTAGTCATAATAGTTTCTTAGTTACATAGGTTATTTAATTGTGCCATGTGAATTTCATTTTTACAATTAACAAGTAGCCTTATAGTTATAGTCTTATCAAATGACAAATTGCAATTTACATTGCTAGAAGGCCTACCCTAGGGCCTAGGGGCCTACTTTAAAGCATAGGCCTAGTTAAATTTGATTTGATTTTTCGGGCTTGGGTTTTAAGCAACTTTAAAACCTATTTAGGCACTAATTGTTTCATATAATAATATTTCTCAGTAAATATTTATTACTCTCTGTCAACTACAACTATGTCTATAATCTTATACAGTATAGCAATTTTATAAAATAATTATTAGGCCTAGCGCCTAACCTGCATTATACAAAATGCGGCGATTGTGCAGTTTCCCACTCTAAATTATTTTTACCCCTTTTTTGAACTCTCTTCAAAAAAGGAGTCCTTCCTAATCGAGCAGTGCCGCTTACACTCCTTACAGGACCACCGCCAGCCATTGATGCAGTCCATGCCGGCACGGCGTTGGAGCGACATAGGAATGTCGCACGCTTCACACGACCTAGTATTAGCAAGCAGGTGGTGCCGCGCCATCCACCGCATGGCTTCGTCCACATCTGGGACCAGCGCAACCAGTCCTCGATGGGTAACATCTAGGTCGCAGAGCACGATGCTGTTCACAACTTCGCCCACCGGAACGATGAACCGCGGCGCTGGAGGTCGGCCAGCCATACTAGCAGTAGCTGAAAAGTTCGAAAAAAGGTGAAAATAATTTAGAGCGGGAAACTGCACAATCGCCCAAAATGCCATTCTAAATTAAATAGAAATCCTAAATTCATGGCTTTTTACCCTTGCGAGAGCGATTGGGGATTTTGTTTGTAGAGTAGAGTCAGTATAGTAGTAATATATTAACATATTTAATCAGTTGGCTAAACCACACCGTTCTCGATCACCATCGATCTACAACCACACCACACCACGATGATCGGGTCGTTCGCAAATTCTAGGAGGAGCAAAAATTTTAACAATTTTCCGAACATTTACTATTGTTACTGCCATATTGAAAATAATAGGACACTTTTATCTGTGAATAAAGATAATTTTTGGGTTAAACTTTATCATGCAAAAGTGTTTTTTAATCATCTGGCGGTATTAAGCGATAATTAGCGATGAAAAAATTCAAATTCAATCATTTCACCGATGTTAATTTTTGGTACTACAAGATGTCTGTAGCTAAAAAAAAGTTGTTGTTGTGTTGAAACCTTGCTATATTACATTTAAAATTAAAGCTTATATAAATTTAATTTAAGATTTTTTTAAAGCTCAATAAACTGCACTATAAATGATTTTATAGACGCTTAACTGTACGCCTAGCATTTCCGGTGGGATAGCCTCTTTGCGTCTCACAAAATGTATTTTTTCAGCTGACGTCTAGAATGTGCGCTTAAAATGATACATTTTGATGCAGATAATTAGAAAAACATGTCTTTTTATCTTTTTGTAAAAAATTGTTATGAAATAGAGCACTATTGTTGATAAAAATAATTAAAAGCAACCATGCATCGCAATAAACTCCTACTTTGAAGCACAAAATAAATATCCTGTAACCACACTAGCATTCTCCATGGAGCACCTTTTGAGCTGAAATTTTACAAAGATATCCAGTAAAGTAAACTGAGCAAATGATTTTTTTTGTTTTTGAAAATACTTCAATATGGCTATGTATCAGTTAGTACATTGGACATATTTATTATATTTTTATTAAAATCCTTGTAACCAAGCTACAGAGAAACATGTGCAAAACTGGACCTTGAAATTTGACCTGAATGATCAGCAAATGTGTATCTCGAAATGATTTTTTTTGTTTTCATCAAGTCATTCTATGCTAATTTTTTCTGAAGGTAAAGATACCATATATTTAGAGTCAATAGGGGAAGCATTTAGACTTATTCAATAGTCATTAAAATTGCAACTATATTATTATAATATAGTAATAATATTATACATGTATTATATAGTAATATTAACTTCTAAGATGCCCTTATAAATTTAAGTAAAGACAACAGGCCTTAATTAATTAATCAGCATTTTGAAGAAACTGACCTTATACAGATGGGCCCCAAGCTAAGAAATGAATGTAGAGCTTATTTCGTGTAAGGTATAAAAATCAATTTATTAAAATATTAAATACTTCTAATAAATTGGTTAAATTAGTTATTTACCTTGAATTAATTTAATTTTAATAATTAAATATATAAATTTGTTTCACTTCTTACTGCATTTAAATAGAGTACCTCTCTACTATACTATAGAAGTATAGTAAAAGTACATGGTAAAAAAGTATAGTAAAAAATTTTCTTTGGTTTAATCCCAGCTTGCCTCAGTTTTTTAGTCTTAATACGAGCTAGATAGTAAGTGTTGATTAATTTGCTCCATCACCTTTTGCCACGGAAACAGCACATGTCGGACATGCAACACTCTTCCTGATCCCTGGATTCAAGATGACTGCTTCTGCTTCTTCAATGCTTGAAAACTGAGCTCATGGAGCTTTAGGTTATGCTGTCAGAGTGCTGCTGCCGGTGCTGTGTGTGTATGTGTGTGTCTTCTGCGGGTAGGTTCCATGTCCCTCAGTTTAGCCACTGTTGTGGGCTAACTGGAGGAATTGCCGTTGTCGGTGCTGCAGGTGGCACTGCATGGTAGTATTGACGCTGTCAGTGACGCTGGCAAAGGCTTGGACGAAGCTAGGTGCCGTCATTGTCAGAAGGACATGCGTGTGCTGCTTAGACCAGTGCGCACATTCGACTGGACTCGTATCTGGTGCAGTCTGGTGTATTCACTGAGATTGTGTGGATCTGCCTCCTCGCATCACCTCAACCAGGCTCAATTTCTTTTGTAGAATTTTCGTGCGCTGCTTAACTGCATCTTGTGCCTGCTGAGTGATGCCAAGAATTGTGCCACACAATAATTTGGCCCATAAACTACTCGTATATTATACATATGTATGCACAGCACACACACACGCAGTTCATTCATATTAAATGTACTAGTTAATGGAATTCTCATCTCATGAGCTCTAGTCTATGGACAAACCTGAAATTACTAGAATATCTAGATAGATCTAAACTTCTTTGAGCAGCGCGTTGCGCTGCGAGCAAAATACATGTAGATTCCTTAGCGCAACTAATTAATAATGTAGTACAGTCTACAGCCTGAAGTAGCCTGTGTAAGATGCGGAGGGATGATTTTTGCATAGGAAGCCACTACGGTAAGGTTGATGGAACTATGGGGAGGTGAGAGATTCAAAGCGAGGGACGGAAGCCATGCATAGTTCGATCATAAGTTTGATTATTCCATGAGTCTGGGGATGCATTAACGAGAGGCGGACGAGAGCATAGAAATAAAGCGGGCTAAATATATTAATACACAAAATTACATGTACTAGCTAGTAATTTCAGAATGGTCAGCGACTCCTCCGATTTGTATCCGCGACCGCGTGCCCACAAATCCCCCGGCAGACCCTGTCGCAGTTGGTGGTTGTGCACAGAATACAATGTTAATTTTCGAGCTTCTCTGCAAAAAATGCGTGATGCACTCAAGATGCGTGCTATAGTCTACTTCTTTGATTGATGGCTGGGTTTTGCCTTTTCGCTTGTGATCATCAAAAGCTTGGGCGTCATTGCTACTGGTGTTTCAGTGTGCGCATTATGTCTGGTTATCATATTATGTGCATGTGCAGTGTCTTTTACCTACATTTTTGTTTGTCTCTGTTTCCTGCATGCTCTTTCGCATTTTTACACCTCGCACACCCTCATTTTTCTCAATTAACAAGTGAAATCTTTTTTTAAAGACTAACTGCTATTTTAGTTAAGCTAGTAGGTTTTTGGTAATTAAATAATTCAATTTTGTCTATTTTCCAAAAAGTTTCAAAAAATGAATTGATTAAAATAAATTTGAATTATTTTAAGTTAATTGGAGTAAAATGTCTAATAAGTAACTATAATTTTTTATTTTAAGTACATGCAGCTTTGGTATAAGTATTAATGTAATAAGTACTTAAAGTAAAATCAAGCAAGTTATAGTTTTCAGAAATTATGCTACAAATAATCAAATATATACTAGAATCCGAATTCCTTTATTAAGGAACATGCAGTTGATATTAAATCCACAATGTGCTTTTTGGTGTTCAAGGATAGTTCCCTGACTTTTTCTATTATTAGTTAGATTTTATTATATTTAATGTAAAAATGAACAATTCTATTCACCGTAAAAATGAACATTCTTTATTTGTCGAATCATCTTGACTTTGAAAAGATACATAGTGAAAACTTG
This sequence comes from Macrostomum lignano, assembly GCA_002269645.1. Lineage (NCBI taxonomy): Eukaryota > Metazoa > Platyhelminthes > Macrostomidae > Macrostomum > Macrostomum lignano. The sequence goes on along the minus strand of NIVC01000546.1, from coordinate 25,315 downwards.
ATTTTTAATTCAACTTTTCAAGACTTATTTAGACTTCTTAATTCAGTGATTAGTTAAACTGATCGAAGTCCTTTCGAGTGCATGCTATAATAATTTCGCACTTTTTCGCACACGATAATTTTAAATGTCTGGGATTTAGAGCAGAGTAACAAAATGCTGTGCTCAAAAACATTTCCTTTGTCAATTTCTTGTTCTTTTATTTTTGCAAAAGAAATTTAACTGCATATTTAAAATAAAAATAGAAGAAAATTTTATTTTCTCTTTAATATTTTTGTCGTTTATTTTCCGCAACAAAGAATAACAAATAGCCTTGATTTCTTCTCAATTTCAAGTTTTCTTGTGGTTTTAGTAGCAGCTTCTTACAGAAATTGTCGAAATAATTTTTTTTGTACGATTATTGGTCGATGTATAAACTTTTTTTGCAATAACAAAAAGTTGTGACCTAGCTTTGAGAACGACCCGATCTCTGCTGCAGATTCACGCGATTTGAAATTGCGCTGTGTTGCTTTCAAAGAAATATTAAAGCGTTTCTAAAGCGTGCTCTAAGCGTTTCTAACCTATTACAGTGATTTTTAGGTAATGTAAGTTATTTTTGAAACAGTTTTTTTATATTGGTATAGCGCTTAATTAGTCCTCTTTTCTAACAAGGTGTATTTTTGTTATATTTTTAGACCGAAATTTACACGTACATTTTTAAAATCGCTAAAATCTAAGAATTTGTACTATTTGTACTATTTGTAATTTGTACTACAAAATTACTGAAACCACATAACCGCCCCAATAACAATGCAGCAATTGACGAAAAATTTGTCATACACTTTCAAAATCTTGTAACTGAACAAGACAGCAGCATTAGACTAGCATACAATCTTCACCTTGACAACCCTATTCTGACTAATTTAGAGGATTTCAATGCCCCATTCACCAAAGAAGAAGTTATAAAACATATTAAAAAGCTCAAAACCGACAAAGCACCTGGGCATGATAAAGTATATGTAGAAACACTCAAATACCTTGAAAACGAACTTACTGACCTCCTATGCTCACTTTTCAACGAAGCACTCAAACAAGGAACCTTTCCAACTAGTTGGATTACAAATACTCTTCATCCGATTTATAAAAACAAAGGCAGCAGTGCCGACCCCAACAATTACAGAGGAATCTGCATTCAACCAATTTTTGGCAAGCTCTTTTGCCAAATTATTAAATCCAGACTTGAAAACCTAGCATACGCTAACAATCTTATATCAAAATACCAATACGGTTTCAAGCCCAATCACAGCACAATCGACCAATGTTTTAATCTTTACAACATTATAAACCAGTCCATCTACAACAAAAATGAACTCTTTATCGGTTTTGTTGACTATGAAAAAGCCTTCGATAGCTTAAATCAACCGACCCTTTGGCACAAAACGGATAACCAAGGTATTAAAGGTCAAATGACAGAACTTATCAAGAACATGCATAAAAATGCCTGTTTCATTCTAAAGAAAGATGATGATGATGATGAAACCCAGCCAATCCCAATATCTAAAGGTGTTCTTCAAGGTAACCCTCTCTCTACCATCCTTTTTGAACTATATATTGACGACATTGTTGAATATCTTGAACTCTCTAGCGCTAGGCGCTCTCTTACGAGATCTGCTTTCCCACTCATCCTGCTCTTTGCGGACGATCAAGCCATTCTAGCTAAAAACAAAGATGAACTTCAAGACACATTTACAACTATGGAAAATTACTGCAAGCAAAACTACTTGAAAGTTAATGCAAGCAAAACAAAGTTTATGCAGGGCAGTACCAGACAAAAAAATGACACAGAAAGTTTTGCTACAAAAATAATCTACGACAACCAAGAAATAGAGGAAGTAAATGAATTTAAATACCTGGGAATTATTTTTGAACCAAAAAACAGCTTTAAAAAATGTATTGAACATCAAACTAAGCAGGGTTATTCAGCTATGTTTTCCCTACTCCACAAGGTAAAAAATACGTCCCTGGACATCACACTCATTCGCAGACTATTCGACGCGCTTGTCACCCCCGTTATCACGTACGGCTGTGAGCTCTGGGGCCCTCTGGCTACCATTTCTGAAACAAAAGCTATTGATAACATTCAGCTGAAATTCTACAAATATCTCCTCAATCTACCAAAATTTGCTAGCAACAGTGTGATATCATCAGAACTTGAGCTTACTCCAATCTCCCAACGAATTGCTAAAACCTATCTTACCTACTGGCTGAAGATTAGACATCAAAAACTTTGCCAAACGACACTAGAAATTTTCTACTCAAACACCAGCCAAAAAAATCCATGGAAAACAAATATACTAAAGAAACTGGAAAGTATAGACTTAAAAGCACTAACTGAAGATAAACTTTCCCAAAGCTTTAATAACGAGAAATACCTAGTGAAAAAGCACCTCAAGATACACAGAGAAAGAGAACTTAGCCAAAAGCTAGAGAATCAGCAACATATTAAACTCTATAAAAACGCCTATCTCTACAAAAAAATCTGCAGGCCTGACCTTTCAGATTACTTTCCATGCACTTTTAGAAACAAAAAATTCCTAACAACCCTCCTAAAACTGAAATGCGAAATTACACCCAACATTTTCTCTCATGAACCATGTAGATTGTGTGGAGCGAGAAATGGTTCCGATATCCTACACTACTTGACCGAATGTCCACAAACCGAAAAGTTCAGAAAAAAATACTTCTGTCAGTACCTCCTAAATGACAAGCAAGTACACAAGTTAGGATATGCTACAAATGAAAAAAGAGTCAGAAAAGAGCTCACTGGTGTAGCTAAAATATATGAAGTCATGAATAGCTAAAACAGTTATGCAAACTGAAACAGACATATCAGCAGTGAAATAAATCCGCCTTTCCCATTTTTAATTTCCTACTTAATTAGCACTTAATTAGTATTTAATTAGTTTCCTATCTAATACCTATTTAAATCGTCGTCATTCGCTTAACGTAAAGTCCCTTCGAAGTTCGTTTTTGTTCATTTTTCTTTCGTTTTTACTTTTATTAACTGCAATACTTTTTTTAACTCCTTGCTTTTTCTTTCGCTTCGTTAGTCGTCCAAGTATCGTTAATAACTTTTCCGCGTTCTTTCAAATACCATTTTGCAAAACTCGTACTAATCATAATTAAATAACTAGTGCTAAAATATTGTCTCCTATTCCTGAAGCAATCTTAAATACATTGAAATATATTGGCCAAACAGGCTTCTTGCCTGAGCCAACTTACTACTACTACTACTACTACTACTACTACTACTACTACTACTACTACTACTACTACTATACAGAACTGTTCAGCAGGCCTCAGCGGCAAACTCAGCACTGCGAAACACACAAATTCATGGCAGCATACTTACTTCTCTATTCTAGGACCTGAAATTTAACTTTAATCGATTATTAATTTGTCTGCTATTATGAACCAATTGGTTTTTATTTATAGTAAAGTCTGGGAAGCACAACCAAAAGCGAGTCTATTGAATTTCTCATTATGAAATATGATATTTTAATTGTTGTGGATATTTTTATTTAGATATTTAAGTCTGACCACACTTATATATATATGTCATATATTTCAATCTGTTTTAATGAATGTGTTTTTGCTCATTGTGTACTGTTTACTTTTAATATTATAAACATTTTTTCATGAATATTATATTTCATATATATGATTATATATAAATTAGATTAGATCATATTTAGATTATATTTATATATAAGATTATATTTAGATATAGATTAAATAGATTATATTTCAAACACAGCTGACAAATCAAGTGGTTCAAAGATAATGCTAGTCAATAGTTTTTTTAATATTTATGCCTAGACCAAGATATTTTTTAGGCATCTCACTTATAAATCAGTACACTTTCCATAGACCTAGTAAGATATATAGAATAATATAACCAAGCCAAGTCTTTTAACCCAAGTGTTATTTATAAATGTTTATCAAGCCAATAAAGCATTATTTATATTATACTTTATAAGTCAAATTATAAGTTATCAACCCAAAATTTTGCTTAGTAATTATAAAAATAAATAAATAAATTGCTTTCTTCAGATGGAGGACAAGTCTACCCTCCTCGACTTGGACCCAGATGCCTCAGCTATTCAGCAGGGCCAGCAGTCTCCAGCAGTCCAGCTGGTTCACGAAAATGACTGCTCCACCACAACTAGCAGTGATTTGCAGCAGCCAGTTGGGCCACGAATTTTAGTGCGCACTGCCGCTGGCTGGACTGCTCGGCCAGGCAGGCAGACCCGGGTAGACGCTGCTGGCAGATGGGTGAGCTGTGAAAGCAAGAATTGACTCTTAAGTAGCAGCTGAGAAGTTTTGAACAAGTTATTTCTCATTCTGATTTATTAAGATTGTACGCGACGGTCTCGGCCTTGTCTGCCTCTGCCTGGCTTGGCTTGTCATGCTCTACGCTGAACTTATCACCCTCTGCGTCATTCTCGCCCCAGCGCCTTCTGCCACATTCCGACTTCTTGGCGGCATCTGCTTCCACATACTGATGGGGCTGGCGTTGACTGCGCATCTGCGGGCTGCCTTCAGCGATCCGGTTTGATTTCAGCCGTTGCTTTTGCTTTTAGACTTTAATTCCCACCCGCTCGATCGCCATCCACCGAATCTCTTCTGCACCCCAACCTATTTAATCCCTACCGCCTCAATTCCCATTCCCAAATATTCATTTTGAATCTACTCCATTTTAATCACCCCGTCACTCAATATCCATCTTCGCAATCCCATCTCAATTCCTCAATTCCCATCTAAATCGCCATCACCTCAATCTCATCCCCTCAAACCCCATCCTCTCAAACCCCATCCCCTTAATCCCCATCCCCAATCCCCATCCCCTCGATCCCCATCTCCTCAAACCCCATCACCTCAAACCCCATCACCTCAAACCCCGTCACTTCAAACCCCATCACCTCAAACCCCATCACCTCAAACCCCATCCCCTCAAACCCCATAACCTCAAACCCCGTGCCCTCTATCCCCATCCTCTCGATCCCCATCCCCTCAAACTCCGTGTCCTCTATCCCCATCCCCTCAAACCCCGTGTCCTCTATCCCCATCCCCTCAAACCCCTCTCTCAAACCCCATCCTTCAATTCCATGTTCTCGATCTCCATCCCCTCAACCTGCCAAATAACTTTCCATCAACTCCATCCTTTTCAATCTCTACTCCCTCAACTCCAGTCATTTAACCCGATCCCCTAAAGCCACTCACTCATTTACCTCCGAGCCCACTAAAACTCGCTCTAAACTCGCATTTAAAACTAACTGTTCACGCAGGGTGCGGTACCGCTTGGTAGCGCCAACCACGAGAACTTGCTGCGCTTGGGCCCAATGCCAGACGGTCGTGACCGCGTCGTGTACCGCTGCGCCCGCTGCGACTGCGTCAAGCCGGACCGCACGCATCACTGCAGCGTCTGCGGCCGCTGCATTCGTCGCATGGATCATCACTGCCCGTGGATTAACAACTGTGTCGGGCTGCGCAATCAGAAATTCTTTGTCCTGTTTACCGTAAGTTTAATTAGCTGGTCAGCAGCTTTTAAGTCCATCGGTTCAATTGTTGTTGTTGCTGTTGCTAAACGGGGTGGGAAGCCGGGGCTACCAGCGGATCAGCCGAAGTAGGGCTCTGCCTCTGGATCTTGTAGGGGGCCATGGTACCAGGGCCGAAGCCCGAGAGGCCCAGATTGGGACCAGGACTCAAGGCCTGGTGAAGCCTTATTGGTTGCTACTAACCCAAGCCTATGGACTAAGACACCGCCAACCCATAGGGGAATCAGGGATGGTGCAAGGGCCGAATCCACCCACGCCACCCCCTCCCCCCCCCCCCCAACGACAAAAAGCCCGAGTGTGCGCGCGAGAAAAATTTTGGAAAAATTTTGGAAAGCTGTCCGAGAGTGGGAAAACCCGAAGTCTACGGAAAAGGCTAAACTATTGGAGCGAGTCTGGAAGCTTATTGCGGTGGTCGAGTCTCCCATCAGGTAGGCAACCGCATAAATCCTCCTTTCCGAAACTAATAGTAGGGGGAACCAAATCCGCCCAAACCCGTTAACTGCTTAACTTACCCCAGATTGCAACCGATCTTGACTTACGAAGCTTCTCAGCTGGTTATTAACGACATGTAATGAATAATTTATTAAATATATTTTTATTAATTTTTATTATAACATTTTGTTTGCTTTGGGAATACCTTCAAACACATCCTAAACAGAAGAGAACTAATTCATGTTACTAACTGTTTGAAATACCCCCCCCCCTACAACACGATTTCCAGGCTTACATTTCCCTAGTGAGTTGGTTTACCGTCTACTTGTGCTTGCACTATTTCGCAATCTGTCTCAGATCTGAGTGGGATGGTGAGTACAATTTGAACTGAAATTGTATAACAGCATAAAGGACTAATTGATTCAGTGGCTCATAAAGTAGGTTGTATTAAACCCTTCAGCCTGTAGCGGCGGTCCATCTCCCGCTATGAGCACAATGCTACTGCTCATACTGATTGTGCTCAGCCTCTTATTTGGCATATTCACCGCAGTGATGGCGGGATCGCAGATCAGCGCTATTCTCACCAACACAACGGTAAGTGGACATTGTGAAGTGTCGTATGTTTTGTAGTGTCCAAACCTCTCGTCTATACTTCAAGTAGTTTTGATTTTGCGATGATGAAAGCATAGAGGGCCTTGTAACTTGCACAAGGTGTAGTTTTTTTTCGGAGGCTAAACACAGCAACATAAAATATAACAGAGTAACCTTCTGTACATGCTAAATAAAAATAAAGGTAAGCTCTACTGCCCCCAGATCAAATGCAATCATTAACTACGCGATGAAGTAATAATTTTTTTCCTATATTTTTTCGTGTGGAAATTGGCCTTCAAAAAGTAAACCATCTTTGAGTTTTGAATCCTGTTATACTTCGTACTACAGTGGTCCTTGAAATTGCACTCCTTTATTGATGTGGCTTGTGCAAAACTTGAAAGACATTGTCTTCTAATTTACGTAAGAAACTTTCGGCTAGCTGGAGTCGTTTGTCGGGACAAACTTAAAATTTTCTGCTTGGGAAAGGTTTCTCTTTGAGTTCTCGATGAGGAATATATCAAAATAGTCTCAAATTTAAAACGATAATTCAATAGTTTACAATGATCAAGGCTAGAGGAGAGCAAGGAGCGTCTTGTAAACTATAGCTCGTAACTATAAAATACTTTTATTTTGTTTTCACCCCGAAGTCTTTGCATTAGAAGCTCTTTCTCTTGAACTTGGGCATCAGCGCTTCTTATTGATTGAGGCAGGGGGTCGTGTCTTCACCTTCCTTGCTGGATAAGTTTCAGGGAATTTTCTTCCCACTCTACAGTACAAAAATTGCCTCCCCCAGGGAATCGAGCGAATCAAAGGCGAGCAGAGAACTGCTCAAGGTTTGAGCTGTTCTGACCGACTGGCCAGGGTGTTCGGCCAGCCGGCCTCCTGGCGCTGGCTGAGCCCGCTGCACCGGCCCCATCTGCGCGCTGAAGATGACGAACTAGTTGGTCACCTGGTCGCGTGAGCAGCGGACAAATTTGTTGGACAACAAAACATTGCATAATTCCTGTGCCGCCCGTTACAGCCTGGTTTAGTCCGATGAGAATGTTTACCTGGATCAGCCTACTGACCCAGAGCCGGTTTTGAATCGTTGCAGATCACCATGGTAACAATAGGAAAGACTACTAAAGTTGTAGGTTTGGTTATGTAGTTATTCGACAGTTATAGGCATTTGAAGGACGACACGGCATTAATATTAGGAATTACGACTAAGGTATCGAATTCCAAGAAATGATATTTTTCCGAAGATTAGCATGAGCTTAAGCATCATATAAATCAGCTGTTACCTGTAAGCTTGTCCACACATTAGTGCCTAATTTCTAGCAATCAATGCGTATTGTTGCGCTTTTATTTACCTGTGTACTGTACTGAGTATAAAATTTGCCCTGCATCTGAGCGCAGCTGCTTTTGTATGAGTACTTTGAGCACAAAGACACGCTTCTTTGCAGAAATTCCTACTTATAAAAGTCTCAAGTAGAGTTTTACTATGTTTTGTAGAATTAATTTATATTTTAAAGTAACAAAAACTGTAGTCTTTTTTTATTAGAGGCAGGGGGTTGTGTGCACCCTGGCGCACTTTAAGCGACATAGGCACACAACTGGCGAGAGGCATTACTGCCCATTCCGCCGACTCCCCTGAGCAGGCATACAAGCGCGCGGATACGTACGCAGGCACACACTCACACAGGAGTGTACAGCGGCCCTAACTTTATATTATCGTTAGGCATGTACACTTCACTGCGCCTTGGGGGGTTGGCTCTCAAGGCCGTTAATTGCACGAGCAGAGCCAAGCCGAGATTCCAATTCAGCCCCAAATTAATGTGACTGCACTTGGAATCGAGCCTGGGTCGCTGGCACACCAGAGCAGCTGCGCTACCGCTGGGCTACGGCCCCCCTAACTGTAGTCTTAGTAACTTTAATTTACCGCACTTTTATTCTGTGTCATTTCTGTGTATTCAAATGTTTTATGACAGCTAAATACAGAGTTGATACAATTTGAGTTGACGTTTTCAAAGTTAAATTATTGTTCATGTATTTATTATTGAAAAGGCATCGAGAATTTTTTATTATTCGATTATTAAAATCATTTATCAATTTTGCTTTAGTAAGCCTAATAACTGAAATTTTTAGTAGAAATACCAAGTTTTTTTCTAAACAATTTTTTGACCATGCAAACCTCAGTAGACTTTAAGCTGGTGATGACTCGCTTATACTTTAAAAATGCGTCACCTTAGTTCTCTGAATTCTCTGATTTTTTACCTTCGTGTTGATAGGAGGTTAGGAGGTAGCAATTATTTGCGTTGGTATTTCTACTATTAAATTGCTTCATGATTCAGTTTAATATAAGCATCTCAAGTCAGAAAACTAAGCAATTACAATTTTTCACATTCGGAGCGGATCATTAGGGTTGCAGATCTGTTGCACTTTACAAAGCAGTCTACCAGCAGTAATCTGTCATTTTGTTCCCAACTCCCGTGGCTTGATTAGTTGTCCCCGGCAAATGACGGATTCGAGAAGCCGTCCTTGGATTCGGTGTCTCCCGACCTGCCGGTCTCCAGGCTCACCTCATTGGTGGCGCTGGACCAGTTCGCGTTGGCAAAGCCGGACTCCTCGCCGCCGCCGCCGCCGCCGCCCACGGACTTCGGGCCGACTTGCCGGCGGTAGAAAAACACGGCCAAAACTGCTCCAATGAGCAGGGCTAGGAACAGCACAACAGCGCCTATCACCAAGGCGTCGTTTTTCAGATCTGCGAGTGATTGAGATAGTCCAGATGGGTTTATTGCATGCAGTGGGACTGTGGATTAAGTAATGTAACTAATGGTTCTTCTTATGGATTTTCGGGCAGTAATGAGACGGAATCTCATTCGCTCTTTCATGTCCTCAAATCCATAGACCATTTCGGGGGCGCCACTAAGCATTAACCATTGACGAAACTAGCGGTCACGGAATGCATTCAAAACCACTGAGACACATTATTGACGATTCCATGGGCCGCGCGGCTCACAAAATCATGGGATTTAATCCGGGGAATTTTGTCAACAGATGAATGGACTGTTCTGCCTCAAACAGACTTTCTTGTCCATGCTTGTTCTCAGCAAGCGTCCCACCCATAGGCGAAATTTGTCTATATGGTCGAATTGTAAGACCGATTTGCCATTTAACTGAGAGTCGAAATTCTCCCGAAAAAAGGGTGGACACTTTTGTCTGCTGCTGAGCATACATGTAGCTTCCTTAGCAGCCTCTGAACATTTTAAAGAAAATCGAGAGTTTTCTACATACGCTTGTAAAATTTCAGGGGCGCTTGAAGCCAGAAAATTTCACAAATCTCTAGAGTACATATCACTTGCTGGTTATGTTCTAAACTGTTGCACTCTCACCTGCAATAGCTCTAACACCGGGACTCTGTGTAGTAACAGGTCGCGTTGTTGTAAGTTGCTGTGTAGGCCTTGTCTGTCCACTGACCGTGGTCTGAGTTGTCCTGGTGGTAGCTGTTGTAGTGGTCGTTATTCCCGAGTCCGTTGACGGTAGTTTGGGCATCTTGCAGACGTACGAGTTGAGCTTGCTGCAATAGTGATCGTTCCACTTCTTGTTGCTTTCGTACATTTCAACGCAGTTTTCGTTAGGCGTGTTGGACGGCTCGTTCAAGCTCCAGTAGACATAGCCCAGCGGGCTGAGGTCGTTCCACTCAAAGCCTCCGGTGCTGCTGCGCAGCAAGCCAATCCAATAGTCCCGACGAGTGCCCGACTGTTGGACTTTGCTATTTATTAGGCCGGCAACAAAGTTCTGCTCGCTCTGGGTGAGTATGCTCACTAGGTTAGAGCGGTAGAGCCTCTGGCACTCGATCTGAGCAGTCGAAGCCGAGACGCGAACTGTGCTGTTGGCTGCAAAGTAGCAGCTGTCAAACTGGGGGACAAACTCTGGCGGGCAAGTGCCAGGCAGATGAGGCTGCGTTGTTGGCATCGGGCCGTTGCTTTTCCGGCACAAGGCTGGCAGGCGAGTGGTGCAGTTGACGGCGAACCAGGCGCCTGTCTTGTCAATCTGCACGCAGGTAGCCTGCTCATTATTGCCTGGCTGACCGCTGCCCCAGTTTACGTATGTTAAGTGCCATCTGTCGCTCCACTGGTAGTTGCCTCGCATGCTGTTTACATCGGACAGTCCAATCCAAGTTGGCACCTGGGCGATTGATTCAGTCAGGTAGTGGGCAAAGTTTTGCTCGTAGACGTCGTGTATTGAAGCCAAGTTAGCGCCAAGACTGGCACAAGACCTCTGCGCGTCGCTCCAGCTGTTGGCAGTGGGTAGGTACCTGTAGCAGGATGAGCCAAACGGCTTCCAGTTGGCCTCGCAAACGGTGGAGGTTGGCGGCTGCCATTCAGTTACGAGACTCTTATCTTTGTATGTCATGCACACGAATCCCATTTTTCTGTTGCAGTCTGCGTCGTTCCATTGTCCGGCTCGAAATCTCTCGGTGTACATATGGACGCACATTTCCTAGAATTTTTTACAAATATGTTAAAACAAGCAAAATAAGTTCCTTGGAAATGTTTAGAAGATATTTACTTACATTAACGCTATTGGGCTCGTTGTAAGCCCAGTTACTGTAGGTAAAAGGTGTGTTATCAAGCCAGTAGTACAAATGTATGTTGTATCGAGCGAACAGGCCAATCCATAGGTTGCTATCGTTGTATGACTTGTAGGAGGTGAGCGCGGCTAAAATGAAAAACAATTTACAAAACATTAAAAACGCTTAATACATAACATTTTGTTACAGCAATCAAATGTTGCGGGACGGACCTTGTTCGTACTCGTTCGAGATGCTGGCCAGATAGCCGCGAACATTTTCTGAACCAGTGTTTGCGCACACAGCTCTTGCATCCGCCCATGTCAGCAGTTGATCTTCATAAATTCTGAAGCACTTGTTGCCAACTCTGAAGTACCATTTCGGGCAATATCCTGGCATCGGAGTGGTAGGCGCCACCGTTCTGCTCGTATCGTTGTTTCGCTTGCAGATGAATCGGTGACGCTCTCCACACTGGTCGTCGTTCCAAAGTCCGTTGCTGGAGTAAAAAGCGCCACAGTGCTCAGCTCCGCCTGCGTTGTTTGGCTCACCTACGTTCCAGTTGAAGTAGTTGACCCCGGTGCCATCGGTCCACGACCAGCCGCTGGTTTGGCCCAGCTCGTTCAGCCCAATCCAATAGGACGCAATGCTGATGTGCAGCTTGCTGCTCAGCCTTAAAAGGAAGTCGGTCTCCTCGTTGCCGTGAATACTGGCTAAATCTGCGTTCACGTCGCGGCAGTATTTCAAGGCATTGTGCCACTCTAGAAGTGTCGTTGACATCAAATAGCACGAGCCATTGTAGTATTTCCAACCATCTCCACAATCGGGCGCATCGGGAGGCGTTGTTGGCTCAACTGTTGTTCCAGTGGGATAAATACCCTTGGGCGTCTCACAAATCCAGTTCATAGCGGCATTGCAATTGTCTATTACCCAACTCATGTCGGATGGACTAAGGACACCGCAGTTCTGATTATTATTGATGTTTTCGGGCTGTTTGTCACCTCGCCATTTAAAGTAGTTTGCTGGCGAACCATCGGCCCATACGAATCCCTTGTTCTCATCTCTAGTGTTCAGCCCAATCCAGTAGCCAATTGAACCGCCAACTGTCTCTTCTAGCTTCGTCATTGTCTCATTGTTGTGAATGCTGGCCAAATCTCCGCTGAGGCTTTTGCAGTGGGCTCTGGCCTCCGACCAAGTCAGCTTGTTTTCTGCGTCCGTTGCACTGAAGCCTTTGTAGCAGTTTCCATTAGCTTCTACCCAGCTGTACGCGCAATACTCCGGGTTGTAGGTTGTCGGCGGCTTGGTGGGCGTTGAATATCCAATCTGGTTCACTTGGCAGATGTAGTTTCTGTTGCCCTGGATTGTTGAGTAGCTCATCTGCCAAAAGCCTAGTATGGGAGATATCTGGCCTTGCAAGCCATAGAGGATCGAATTAGGCATCCAGTTCGAATAAGAGAACTGGCGTCCATCCTCCCACCTAAAGGACAAACCAGAGCGGACGAGGCCGATCCAATAGTTGCTGGTTTGCCGCAGCTCTGTGAGCCTCAGGAAAATGTGATTCTGCACATCCTCCGTTGGGATTGAAGCCAGAAAGCCCCCGTCGGCTTGGCAGGCCGCTTTCGCAGCCGTGGCAGTCATAAGCGTTGTACCGGTGACGAATTTCAGACACTGCCCACCGTAGGCATCGTCGTAGCCTTCCGGACAGCCGGGTGGTTTAGTAACTGGGGGCAGGACCAACACCGGTTTCTGGCGCTGTTTGCAAGCGAACCGGCGCTTTTTATCGCAGTTTTGGTCGTTCCATCGGCCGTTCTGTACAAATAAATTGCAAATTCAATATTACAAGGTGTGGTCAAAAAGAAACGATCGAGAATTTTTCAATATAAACTTTTAATGAACAATGAAAAATTCAGTCAACTACGGCTTTCAAACTGATTGCCGACGCTTTATACGCATTACTTTAATTGGCTGGTAGCAGCTCCTGATGCAACTCTGGAACTCCTTCGTGACCCCTCTTAGCACACTTGTTACTCTCTCCTTGGTGGAGTCCAATTTTTTAAGCCTTGTTCCTTTGAGGAATTTTTTTCAGAGAGAAGACTCTCCTCTACTCTCCTCTACTCTCCTCTCCTCTCCACTTCTCTCCTCTCCTCTCCTCTCCTCTCCTCTCCTCTCCACTTCTCTCATCTCCTCTCCTCTCCTCTCCTCTTCTCTCCTCTCATCTCCTCTCCTCTCCTCTCCTCTCCTCCTCTCCTCTCCTCTCCTCTCCTCTCCTCTCCTCTCCTCTCCTCTCGTCTCGTCTCCTCTCCTCTCCTCTCCTCTCCTCTCCTCTCCTCGCCTCTTCTATTCTCTCTTTTTCTCTTCTCTCTCTTCTCTTCTCTCTCCTGTCATCTCATCTCCTTTCTTCTCACTCATCTCTTCTCTCATAGCCTCTCATCTCACCTCTCACCTCTCCTCCTTGCTGTCATCTTTCATCTCTTTCTTCTCTCTCCCCCATTCTTTCCAATCTCACCTGGCCCGCAGCCACGAGCTGGATTCTTTATCTGGCCCTTGAGGTAGAAAGTTTGCTGATCCCTGTTCTAAAAACTGCCTTTTGGCCAAAAACTACCTTACTGGAAGCGCCGTGGCGCTGTAGTGATTGAGCAGCCATGCAGTGTTCTCCCGTTGTTCACATGAAAAATTGATACTTGAACTTTAGTTCGCCTTTATATGAAAGCTGGGAAGATATGCTTAAAAAAGATAGACATTTTTGTCGAAGTTCGATTTCAGAAATTTACGAGCGTAAAATACAATCGACGATTCTCTTTACCTTGCACGCTAAAGTTTTCCGAAGTTTTAGAATATTGTATAGTACTCACCCAACCACCCCACATATTGACGATTTCAACGCAGTCATCTTTTTTCAGATAGTTATTCGGCTCATTCTTAAACCAATATGTAAATGTCGGCTTGGATGTGTCTGACCACTTAAAATACATCATTCTGTCAATGGCCAAGGAGTCGTAGAGGCCGATCCAGTAGCTGACTGCAATTCGAAAACAACAGTTTAGCACCACATGCATTTACGAGTACATGGTATAAATTCAGAAGAGCAGCGTCGATGCTCAGAATGTCTTACAATCTCTTGGGACAGCCAGCTCTTGCAAGAATTGCTGCTCAGCCAGGTTCATAACGGACGCAAGGTCGCCTCCCTCTAGTTGGCATCTCGCCTTTGCGTCGTACCAGGTCATCTCATCATCTCTAGACGTAAAAACCTTGTAGCACATGTTGTTATGGACACTGTAGCCATCTCGACAGCCCCTCAGGTAGCCATCCGGAACTTCAATGGTGGTTGCTGGTGGCGGCTCAATAGTTATGAGCACATTTCCCAGCTTTTTGCAGATGCTGGCGTATCGCTTTTCGCAGGCGACGTCATTCCACATGGCCGAATCAGCGTAGATCATGCCGCAGTCTTCGCCAGCTCCGGCGTTGTTTGGCTCGCCGGCCACCCAATTCAGGTAAGTCACCGGCTCGCCGTCGTCCCACACCCAGTAGCCTTCCTCGGCCCTGTTACGCAGAATGATAAATATTCCCTTTTGGTGGCTTCACCGTGTAGTTCTACATTATCGGCTACCTGCTACCTAGCTTCACGCAAAGGAGATGTATTGAAGCATGTAGAATCATTCCAACTTTATTACCTGTCATTAAAACCCAGCCAGAAGCCGAGAATTCCACTGTCTTCGTCCTTCATAGTTTTGATTCGTGCGGCAATGTATGCCTTTTCCTGCAATTAAAGTAAATAATGATGAGTTTAAGTGACTTTAAATTTAGCAATATAAGATTAGTATATTGTGATTACAATTGTGCGCCATACGCTGTATTTTTGTTTATCTAGGCAAATATTTCTATATTAGTGCACCAGCTAGCTTCCGTTCTACGAGGGTACCTGTTACATGCATAACTGCAGCCTCAAAATTCAATAAGATTCTGTTCAGGCCACCAAAATCGATACGGCGATCGAAGTCTCACCTCCTGAGTGACAATGCTGGCCAGTTTGCCTCCTTGGAACTCGCACTGATGCTTGGCGTCGAACCAGATTAACGGGTCCGTGTTAAACAGGTAGCAATAGTTCGACGTCGGATCTCGTCTCCACAGTGGTCCGCAAAACGGATCGAAATTTGGTGTAGTTGTGCCCGGCAACGTAGGCCGCGGCGATCCGTTCACGTCTATGACAAAAACGTCCCAAATTATCATTATAGTCATGCTTCTGGGTCAGTTAGACTTGTGAAAAATAGCTGCTTGATCAGAATTTTTGAACAGAGATTTTACTTACTTGCGAGCACTTTGCAGATGTATGACAATCGGTAAGTGCATCTGTTGTCATTCCACGTGCCGGAGGTGTACATCTCTACGCAATTCTCTTCTTTCTCCAGGTTATTTGGCTCGCCCTTCTGCCAGTTCTGGTAGTCCATGGGTGAGTTGTCCACAACCCACACCCAGCTACGGTCCTCCGTGCTGCGGGTGTGCAGTCCGATCCAGTAGTCGCGTCTCGGGTCCAGCTGCTTCTGAATGAACTCTTGCTCGGATCTGCCCCGGATGTCGATGAGATCGGCGCCTGGAAACGCCTGGCAGTTGGCTCTGGCGGTCAGCCAGTCCACGAACTTGTTTGACTCCAGCTTGTAGCAGCGAGAACCGTACAGGATCCAGCCTTGCTCGCAAACAAAACTTGCTGCAAGGTGCAAGGTTCAAAGTTACAAAGTTCAGCCTTGGAATAGTGGTTGTAAATTTAGGAGTATTTTTTTGCTTGAAAGCGTTTTTGCATTACACAGTATTTTCACAAATGGAAATCTCAATTAACCGGTAGAAAACCCTCGAAATTATAAAAATATGTTGTCAATTTAAAAGCTAAAACGCCTAAGAGTCTAGTATTTTGTTAGCGATTCGAACGAAGGAGGATGTGAACTTAAGAGTCAAAATGGAGCCCGAAGCATTCGGTCCCGGTTTCTCTACGCCAGTCCCTTCATTTGGAGCTTCAACTGCTTGAATGACGAGATAACCATGATAAACGCTCTTTTTATGTGTTTTTATGAAGAATAGGAGCGATAGTAATGTTATAGTATGCCCCGTTATGTTATCTCTTAATAATGTTTATGTTATCCTAAACGTACATGCCCTGAATCATTCTCATGTAACTAACGTCAAGTTTTAGTACAATGTTTCATAAATGGCTGTATGTTAGAGGGTCCTGAAAAAACACAATGAAAACATTTTAAACTCAAAATAACACAGAAAGGTTTCCGATCACATGAAATCGCCATTCATCCCATTTCTCCCCATAGAGATCCCCAAATGCTAAAGTGGTCGGTTTTAGACATAACGGGAGCTATTTGGCTCAAAATGAAGGGATTGGCGTAGAGAAATCGGGACCCAATGTTTCGGGCTCCATTCTGACTCTTTAGTTCACATCCTCTTTAAACTACGCTGTACTTGTACGCTTTTACACCCTGTTTCTAATATTTACTCGGCTGACAGTTTAAAAATGTCTTAACTGGTAAAGTTTGGTACTTACGATAAACTGTAGTTGGCACTAGCGGCGTCTTTCCCAAAGGTATCTCGCACACGAATCCGCCTTTTGCCGTTGGATTCGCAATCTGCCAGCGACCTCCGTCATCGATGGCGATGACTCTACCGGCGTTGGCTCTTCCATCGTCCAGCTGAGGTTGGCCGTTGGCCCAGTTGGTGTATCCCGAGCTGACCGGGTCGCCGGAGGTCCACTTGATTTCTCCGCTTTCTGATACAGCGCCTATCGAGTTAAAGTTCAATGAGAAAATAAATGTCACTAAGCTTGTGAACCCACTGAAATGGGGCGCTTTTACAATATACTAAATCTCTAATGTCTGTCTGACCGGTATTTTAAGACCCAAATTTCACAAGCACATGACTTCACATCAACTAAACTTCATATCGCCTGAATTTCACAATGCCTAAAATCTCTGCACGCTCGTTCACATTCATTTTTTTCCGTTATAAAATTTAGGCGATATGAAATTTAGGCGTTGTGAAGTGTGGTGGTTTTGGGCGTTATGAAATTGAGGTCTTATAAAAGCGTCCCCATGGGGACGGCTCACATCTACGCTCGTACAAGCTAGCAGTGCCTAGCACATGACTGCGGGCATGAGAAGGAGAGAGAGGAGAGGGAAGAGAGGAGAGAGAGAAGAGAGGGCAATGGGACAGGAGAGAGGAGAGAAGAAAGAAAGAAAAGAGATTAGAGATAAGGAGAGCTGAGAAGAGTTCTAAAAATTGAACTAGCTGGATTGCCACTTCAAAGAGTTCGAGGGCCGGATAGAGAGGCTTTGTGGGTCTCATTTGACCCGTGGGCCGGAGTTTTTTGGACACCTGGCGTACCTGGTTGCTAATATTTTCGACCTAAGATCCTAAGACTAGACGAGGTGTTAAAAAGAAACTTACAAACCTATGAAATATTTTTGCTTCAAGTGTCGATACAATCATCTCATGACTATGTATTACTATTTATCTCGTAATTATCCTTGAAGTTACAATCAGTACTTACGGTACATTCCCATCCAAATGTATTCGATCCCATTTCTAGCAAAATCCTCCCTGTACATATTGATGAACTTTTGCACATGGTCCCTGAAATAGGTAAAACATTTATGAGCTTTCAAATCCATTAAAAGACGGAATACAGTTGAGAAGACAAAGAACTTCATGCCTGCAGTTGTCACTCACTGCTTGATTCTCAGCAGAGTCGCTCCGTAGGACTGGCAGTGGTCGGAGGCTTGTGTCCAGGACAGCTGGGTGGGATTCAGAGAATAACAGGTGTCCCGGTGCTGGTACCAGCCGGTGGCGCAAGTACCTGTGGGCCGGGAGCACACAAAGCCGAACCTTCGGCCATTGCAGCCGTAGGCGCGCCAAAGCTGGGATGAATCCGTGCCCTCGGTGTGCACGCAAAGGCCTTTTTGAGCCTGTGGCTCCTCGCCGTTTGTCCAAGCCTTGTAAATCGCTGGCGAGTTGTCTACCCAGCGCCACGAATACTGATCGGGATTGCTGCCAGTCTGAACCGATCGCAGACCAATCCAGAAGGTATTTGTGATGGCCCCGGGACCACCGCGATTCACAATGTCCCTGACAATTTGACTAGTGGTCGCGTCGTTCACGATCACTAGGTCCGATTCGATGCGGTTGCAATGGTCTCTGCAATTAGAGGGAAGTACGCTCGTATATAGCTACTTAAAAACGAATCGAGTCCGGACATTCTAAATGTACCTGTACATTCTAAATGATCCGGACTGGCTTCCGTTTTCCTAAGTCATTCAAGACTCTTGCGCGATATTCTATACATTCTACTTTTTAGTGGAGGAGCAAAGCAAAGTCCCTGAAGTTGAGGTCCTAACTGCACACACGCACAAGTACTCACCGAGCGTCTTCCCAATAGGCTCCATTGTTATCAGAGTTGAAAGCTTTATAGCACCGGTCTCCGTGAGTCTCCCAGCCGTCGTCCGCATCGCAAGTCGTTGCGTCCTCTGGAATTTGGCATTCGTTTTGGTGTTTGTAGAGTGGCACAAGAACTGTATATGATGCAGTGACAGGCAAGAACTTGACCTACGCTTCTGCTTCTTGCAAATGTAGGCAGCCATTTTGTTGCAAGATCGCGGATACACGTATAGGATTTCGCTTTTTGTGCCGTCCACCCTGATGCTCATGCAGTTGCCAGGACTGCTGTCACTGTGACCTTCGTACCACGTGCTGCGAGCGTTATTTTGTGAAGATCCAATTTAAGATACTAGACATCATGGACTACATGGGGGTTGTAGCCTAGTGGTTAGGGCTTCGGACTCACGACTTAAAGGTCGGGGTTTCGATTCTCGAACCACGCGGAACAATTTGTGTCCTTGAGCAGGATACTTAACTCTGCATTGCTTCAGTTCACCCAGATGTAAAATGGGTGCCAGCATTAGCTGGGGTAATTGAGGGTGTGTGTGGCGACCCCCCCCCCCAGTCCTTGCACTGAACAGCCGTACAAGGGAAGATACGCAAGGGAAGATACGCTTAAGATACGCCGCGCGCAAAAGCTGCGGCTGAGCTGTCGGTTGCACATCTGCCGATTGGCGCAGGTGTAATCAATTGTTATAATTATCTTGCTAAAATTTTTAAGTTTGACGGACCCTGCAAATTTACTTAGTCATACTACTGAATACTTGTGAGTAAGCTTTCTCGAGTTTGCGATTATTGCAGTGTGAAGTGTCTCAAGTTATACACGAAAAACCGGTGGAACAAACTTACAGCACCCTGCCGTCCTCCGGTGAGTTTCCCGGCGTCTCTCCTCCGCTGCGGTTGTCGACCCATCGCCAGACTCCGGTGGTTCTCTCAAGACCGAGCCACCAGCTGCTACCAGACTGGAACCCGTTAACTCTTCGTGCCACCCACTCCTGCATTGAGTAGGTCATATATAATTTATTAGGCTATCGTCTAATTAGCCCAACTGAATTATAAATCAAAAACGCAAATATTGGGTGCTACTCTTGGTATTGTGTGATCCCGTGTCCATGGGCGTTTTACCAACTCCAACAGTCAGTTAGCCGAAAATAAAAACAAAACTGTTGGCTTGTACTTTTACCTTTAAACTGACACTATTTCTAGTATGTTAAATTTCGGCCTAAAAAGTTTACAAATTGTTCGAGTTCGACCGTCTCAAGTTTTGAGTTTTAAACTAAAATTGAATACTCGGAAATTTCGAACTAGCGAATTAGGCTTGCATTCTTTCTTCGACAGTTGTGCCCGTAGCATTAGAGGCGTGTTTACCCTCTCGCTGACGTCGGCCATGGCCAACAGAGTTCCGTGCTGCACCTCGCAGGCGAGCTTGGCGTCATCCCAGGACTTGTAGTTGCCGTTGCTGCTAGCGAACTCGTAGCACCAGTTGCTGTTTTCGCGGCCGACCCAACCCGCCGGGCATTTTCCATTATTCTGAGCTCCTGAAATTGTAAGGCATCTTTTTCAGCGGCGTCAATAACTACATTACAGCTATTCTCAAGTGCATCCTTGCGTCAATAACTACATTGCAGCTATTCTCAAGTGCATCCTTGCGTCAATAACTACATTGCAGCTATTCTCAAGTGCATCCTTGCGTCAATAACTACATTGCAGCTATTCTCAAGTGCATCCTTGCGTCAATAACTACATTGCAGCTATTCTCAAGTGCATCCTTGCGTCAATAACTACATTGCAGCTATTCTCAAGTGCATCCTTGCGTCAATAACTACATTGCAGCTATTCTCAAGTGCATCCTTGCTGCATGAGAATGGTTAATGCAAGTTTCGACTTATAAATTCCAAAGTTACCTGTAGATGTGTGTACGAACGTTATTGTACAAAGTGTATGCAAATGTTAGCTTATAAGGACCAAGAGTCGCATTTAATGTATGTCCTGAAGTGGCTTTCTGTGACTTTAATTTGGCAACTATTGATTACTTTGTAAATCTTTGTCTTTTTGCCCAATGAGCATGTCGTTGTCGGACTGACGCGAATGCTTAATTCAATTTTTCGGCTTTTCTCATCCGACCGACTTACCCGTGCCGGCGATGCAAGCAGCCAGCAGCAAGGCGGCGAAGACCGAAGTCGTGCGCAGCCGGATTCCCATGACAGTGCTGTCGTTTCAGCTAGAAATTTTGGTCTCGCACAAATGCCGAGCCGAACTAGTCTTTCAAAAAATCATTTTTTTTCGGCGCTTTCATACTCCTGACGCCGGCTCTGCCCAGTGTTCGCTTATCAGTTTGGCTTGCCCCGAAAGAGTTGAGGGCCTGCTGCCACCAAGGGAAAGTATTGATACAGCGCCAGGCCCCGCACTGGCTGGTGAAAGCTGCCACCAGTTTGCTATCGGAATGGGCCTTCCCAGCACTGAGGGGTCTCTCAACTCAATACAGATAAGCAGGCCTTCTAATCAGTCTATTTCTTCCAAGCTTTGCGATCTGAAAATTTAATTCTTTGAGGGAGAAAGGTGGCAATGGCAAAGAAAAAAATTGTTTAACTTTTCAAGGTGCGCTGCAGTGAAAGTTGCAGATCATGTGACCATCCCGTGCGAATGCTGTCATACAGATGGTGCCAAGCCTATTCTCAGGCTGGATTCTATTCAATATTTTTGCTACAAGTATGTAACAAAGATTAGCATAGCTCTTACGCTTGTATTTCAACCCATTCAAAAAACCACTCTTGACGTTTGTCGGTCCTATTTCATTTAAAACTCTTTACTGCAAATAACAAATGCATGAGTGGGGCTCTTTAACTCTGCAGTCGTAGACAGAAAATCGATTGTTGCAGAGGAGGGCCTGCGCTGGGTTGGGTCATGCGCTCGCTGCATGGCCCATCAACTACGCATACGGGAGCCGTGGGTTGCGCTTCTAAGCGTTAAGGAATAAATGAGGATTCTAAAAGAGCTGCTATATACTAAGGAAGTTCTGCTCCGATAGAGCAACGCCAACACAAGGCAAGGCTCGACTGCAACCCGGCCCAAAATTTATGGAGTTGTTTTTGTGATATTCATTTTTAAAGTTCTTTAACACTAACCCCCGCCGCTCTAATTCTTTTGTCTCTTCTAGGCAACTAAATTTTGGCGCCACTTTGACTGCCTTCCCCCTGGGAACTGGCGAATAAAGCCGAGAGGTTTCCGGGGGCGGGTTCCCTGGCCTGCTCTGCTCCCCGGTAGCTTAACAGCGCTATTTTTCTATAGTATCTCACTATAGTTTCGAAAACAACTTTTATGACTTACTTTGTCCTAGAAAATGATCCTGGTGGGGGGGGGGGCGTTCCAGGTCATTCTGTCTCGGAGAATCTGTTGGTTTGCTTCATCAAAACAAAGTTTTCCAACAATTTCGAATTCTCATCCCTATCGGTAACCATAGGCTTGCCTAATCTAATCTCCGAAACGACGCGAAAAACCGAATCTAAAAACTGCTTAAAGTTACAAAAGTCAATATTTTTTGCCCAAGAGAAGTTTCTGAGATGCCAGGGCTCAAGGGGAATGCTGGGTGAGAACAAGGAGAGGAGAGAGGGGAGAGGTGAAGAGAAAAAGAAAGAGGAAAGTGGGGAGAAGGGGGAAAGGAGCGGAGATAGAGGAAAAGAGAAGAGAGAGGAGAGAAGAGAGAGGAGAGAGGAGAGAGGAGAGAGGAGAGGGGAGAGAGGAGAAGAGAGAGAGGAGAGGAATAAAAAAAAGATGGAAGAGAGGAGAGGCAAGAAGAGAGAAGACAAGAGAGGAAAGGAAAGAAGAAAGCGTGATGTCGCTTCCAAAAACTTTGATGAAGAATTCTAGCCAAGCGTCAATCTGGGCAGTGATGGAAATGCAAGTTAATACGAGAGCGCGGAGCGGACGTGTGCATAAGACTTTGTGAATTCCCTTCCTGTGTAGCTATACGCTCGTACGACTTAAATTTTGCAGTGGAAATTCAAGGTCACCCCTGCCAAGGCCAACGATTCCAGAGCTAGTCCGGAGTCAGTGCTGAGTTGGTTTACTCTGAGCCGCAAAAACAATCAACCCCTCGCGAGATATTTCAATAATAACTCAATAGCTTCATTACAGTGCTATCGTATATGGCCATGGGGAGGTTCTATAAAAATTACGACTGTAAGACTCAATCGATTCCATTCCTGACTGGACATGAGCGCAGTGTTTTTCCCTTGATTATCGTTTCATTGGATTGGCAACCAGTCTACTCATGCCGCGCCTTCAACGCCCAACCCTATTGCTGTCAGAAGTCTTGGGGGCTCGGTAGGGGCGCAAAAGACGCTCTTGGTCTTTCGCGAGTTATGCAAGCGAATTTTTTTTGGCGCGCGACTCGGCTGAGGGTCTGGGGATCGGAAAGTGGGGATCGCAGCTACTGGTAGCTGAAAGCGTGCGTCAGCAAATTGCAGCCACCCCTTCACGGCCAAGGAGACCCAGGGCCAGAACCTGGGGTAGCAACTTTTCTCCGACACCCATTTTCATACATGTACAACTGTCAGCCTTGCCACAGTTGTTCAGTTCTGGTGCAAACGGTGCAAACTGAACAACTGTAGCCAAGCCTATAGTTGTATGAAAATGGGTCGGGGAAGGGTTGCCACCCCAAGCTCCTGCTCTGGGTCTCCCTGGCACGGCCACGCCGCGGTTCCCTGCCCGTGGCAGCAGGTGGTTCTGCAAACCTCCTGGCTCAATGTGACGGTTTGAAAAATGCAATTAAGTCAAATTTTTATGCAGGCTCTGGGCCATCCGTCGAGTTGTTTACCAAGTAGCCAGCAACCCCACTTCAACAGAAAAGGATAAAAAACAGACCCCTGACTGACTTCTGACTCCGCGCAACTCCAACTTTTGAGGTCTAATAAACCGCAACTAGTTTGCTCTAAGACTCATACCATGCGGTTCGTTCTCCTGCTCTGCCTTGTGGCGGCCGTCGCTTCGCAAGATTCGACCACAGAGGAAGCTTTGAAAGGTAAGTGGTGGAGATTGTGTTGATTGTAGCAGCGCACAGACCTTGACTCCTCTAACAAATACAAATTTAGCTCCAACCTACACAAGCCTCGGTTGCTACCGGGACACCGGAGAACGAGATTTGCCACTAAAAGCTGAAGTGAAAGCTACCGACGTCTATAGATGTCGCGACGTGTGTCGCAAGCTGAAGTACAGATACGCCGGTATCCAGGCGGCCAGCTATTGCTTCTGCGGCAATAGGTACGGCCGCTATGGTAAGAGCGCGAATACGAAATGCGCTTCCAAGTGTGCCGCCAACAAGGAACAGATCTGCGGTGGTGGATGGCACAACAGCGTCTACGCCACTGGACTCACCGTCGGTTAGTAACTTTGTTCCTGATTTTCTCTAATTCGCGAGCTCAAATATCCAACAACTACACATGCTATATCCATATGCCCAACTGCAGAACAGGCTAGTCTCAAAACGCTGGGCTGCTTCATTGACACGGGCGACAGAGACTTGCCATTCCACAGCGCCGGCACCACCGACGTCAACAGCTGCGTGAAGAGATGCGGCAACCTGGGCTACAAGTACGCCGGACTGCAGGCTGGAGCGTACTGCTTCTGCGGCAAGAGCTACGGCAAGCACGGCAAAGCTTTGGATGCCGACTGCGCCACGCCTTGCTCTGTTAACAAAAAGCAGATCTGCGGCGGCACCTGGCGCAACCTCATCTACGAGACTGAGTATACGCGTGAGTAGAACTGATGCTTTAGTAGTGAATTTTCACGCTGATAAAACCGTCTCTTGAACATAAGTTCAATCTTTTAAGTTACTTTTAGAAGCGATCTTTTGCTTGTTAATTTTGGATTTTGGGAATTTCAATGGTTTTCTGGAAAGCATGAATGATCGAAGGCGATTTAAAGGACTAATCAAGTAGAAGGACGGGAAAATATGTTTCTTGGGAAATTTCAGGAGGAAGGTTTTACCTAAAAAATACATTACGGAGATAGGATATTTTTACTTTTTCAGCACAAATATGTTATTGTTCTCGATAGGACCCAATGCGCATCTTTTGATGTCTTGCCTTTCTTATAGCTCTATTGATATTCATAAATTAGGAAATTAGGATTCTATGTTGCTACGAGCGCCCTACGTACATGTCCTGTGACTAAAAATCATAAAAATGGCATGGGTCGACTCATTGGCTTTATGAGTCGACTTTATCATTCTTAGCTTAATGACTGCGTATCAAAATGTGTAACAACCTGCCTCCAAACCTGGCTCCTAAAATTTTCCAAGAAACGTCTAGTTTACCGTCTTGGCTACACGAAAATTCCCGCGTCGAAATTTCAGCCTCCAAACGCACTTATATCGGCTGCTTCATCGATTCGAGCGCACGTGATCTTCCTGAACACACACATGGCGTGATGAGCATTCAAATACTGCCTGAACTACTGCATCAAGCGGGGCTACAAGTACTTTGGCTTGCAATATAGTTCTCACTGTTTCTGCGGCAATACTTACGGCCGGTACGGCAAGGGCACCGAAGCCAGCTGCAGAATGGCCTGCAACGGCAAGAAGACGAGATTTGCGGGCGCCGGCTGGCGAAACAGCGTTTACGCTACTGGCATCGAGAGTAGTGAGTGGCTCTGATTGCATTGGGGCTTGGACCTTACTGGAACCAGCATTTAAAAATCATCGATACGATACTTTAGAAGT
>NIVC01000545.1:160000-198487 GCA_002269645.1 Macrostomum lignano | reverse complement strand
TGCTGTCATACAGATGGTGCCAAGCCTATCTCAGGCTGGATTCTATTCAATATTTTTGCTACAAGTATGTAACAAAGATTAGCATAGCTCTTACGCTTGTATTTCAAACCCATTCAAAAAACCACTCTTGACGTTTGTCGGTCTATTTCATTTAAAACTCTTTACTGCAAATAACAAATGCATGAGTGGGGCTCTTTAACTCTGCAGTCGTAGACAGAAAATCGATTGTTGCAGAGGAGGGCCTGCGCGGTTGGGTCATGCGCTCGCTGCATGGCCCATCAACTACGCATACGGGAGCCGTGGGTTGCGCTTCTAAGCGTTAAGGAATAAATGAGGATTCTAAAAGAGCTGCTATATACTAAGGAAGTTCTGCTCCGATAGAGCAACGCCAACACAAGGCAAGGCTCGACTGCAACCCGGCCCAAAATTTATGGAGTTGTTTTTTTGTGATATTCATTTTTAAAGTTCTTTAACACTAACCCCCGCCGCTCTAATTCTTTTGTCTCTTCTAGGCAACTAAATTTTGGCGCCACTTTGACTGCCTTCCCCCTGGGAACTGGCGAATAAAGCCGAGAGGTTTCCGGGGCGCGGTTCCCTGGCCTGCTCTGCTCCCCGGTAGCTTAACAGCGCTATTTTTCTATAGTATCTCACTATAGTTTCGAAAACAACTTTTATGACTTACTTTGTCCTAAAAATGATCCTGTGTGGGGGGGGGGCGTTCCAGGTCATTCTGTCTCGGAGAATCTGTTGGTTTGCTTCATCAAAACAAAGTTTTCCAACAATTTCGAATTCTCATCCCTATCGGTAACCATAGGCTTGCCTAATCTAATCTCCGAAACGACGCGAAAAACCGAATCTAAAAACTGCTTAAAGTTACAAAAGTCAATATTTTTTGCCCAAGAGAAGTTTCTGAGATGCCAGGGCTCAAGGGGAATGCTGGGTGAGAACAAGGAGAGGAGAGAGGGGAGAGGTGAAAGAAGAGAAAGTGAGAAGGGGGAAAGAGGAGAAGTGGGAGAAGGGGAAAGGAGCGGAGATAGAGGAAAAGAGAAGAGAGAGGAGAGAAGAGAGAGGAGAGAGGAGAGAGGAGAGAGGAGAGGGGAGAGAGGAGAAGAGAGAGAGGAGAGGAATAAAAAAAAGATGGAAGAGAGAGGAGAGGCAAGAAGAGAGAAGACAAGAGAGGAAAGGAAAGAAGAAAGCGTGATGTCGCTTCCAAAAACTTTGATGAAGAATTCTAGCCAAGCGTCAATCTGGGCAGTGATGGAAATGCAAGTTAATACGAGAGCGCGGAGCGGACGTGTGCATAAGACTTTGTGAATTCCCTTCCTGTGTAGCTATACGCTCGTACGACTTAAATTTTGCAGTGGAAATTCAAGGTCACCCCTGCCCAAGGCCAACGATTCCAGAGCTAGTCCGGAGTCAGTGCTGAGTTGGTTTACTCTGAGCCGCAAAAACAATCAACCCCTCGCGAGATATTTCAATAATAACTCAATAGCTTCATTACAGTGCTATCGTATATGGCCATGGGGAGGTTCTATAAAAATTACGACTGTAAGACTCAATCGATTCCATTCCTGACTGGACATGAGCGCAGTGTTTTTCCCTTGATTATCGTTTCATTGGGATTGGCAACCAGTCTACTCATGCCGCGCCTTCAACGCCCAACCCTATTGCTGTCAGAAGTCTTGGGGGCTCGGTAGGGCGCAAAAGACGCTCTTGGTCTTTCGCGAGTTATGCAAGCGAATTTTTTTGGCGCGCGACTCGGCTGAGGGTCTGGGGATCGGAAAGTGGGGATCGCAGCTACTGGTAGCTGAAAGCGTGCGTCAGCAAATTGCAGCCACCCCTTCACGGCCAAGGAGACCAGGGCCAGAACCTGGGGTAGCAACTTTTCTCCGACACCCATTTTCATACATGTACAACTGTCAGCCTTGCCACAGTTGTTCAGTTCTGGTGCAAACGGTGCAAACTGAACAACTGTAGCCAAGCCTATAGTTGTATGAAAATGGGTCGGGGAAGGGTTGCCACCCCAAGCTCCTGCTCTGGGTCTCCCTGGCACGGCCACGCCGCGGTTCCCTGCCCGTGGCAGCAGGTGGTTCTGCAAACCTCCTGGCTCAATGTGACGGTTTGAAAAATGCAATTAAGTCAAATTTTTATGCAGGCTCTGGGCCATCCGTCGAGTTGTTTACCAAGTAGCCAGCAACCCCACTTCAACAGAAAAGGATAAAAAACAGACCCCTGACTGACTTCTGACTCCGCGCAACTCCAACTTTTGAGGTCTAATAAACCGCAACTAGTTTGCTCTAAGACTCATACCATGCGGTTCGTTCTCCTGCTCTGCCTTGTGGCGGCCGTCGCTTCGCAAGATTCGACCACAGAGGAAGCTTTGAAAGGTAAGTGGGTGGAGATTGTGTTGATTGTAGCAGCGCACAGACCTTGACTCCTCTAACAAATACAAATTTAGCTCCAACCTACACAAGCCTCGGTTGCTACCGGGACACCGGAGAACGAGATTTGCCACTAAAAGCTGAAGTGAAAGCTACCGACGTCTATAGATGTCGCGACGTGTGTCGCAAGCTGAAGTACAGATACGCCGGTATCCAGGCGGCCAGCTATTGCTTCTGCGGCAATAGGTACGGCCGCTATGGTAAGAGCGCGAATACGAAATGCGCTTCCAAGTGTGCCGCCAACAAGGAACAGATCTGCGGTGGTGGATGGCACAACAGCGTCTACGCCACTGGACTCACCGTCGGTTAGTAACTTTGTTCCTGATTTTCTCTAATTCGCGAGCTCAAATATCCAACAACTACACATGCTATATCCATATGCCCAACTGCAGAACAGGCTAGTCTCAAAACGCTGGGCTGCTTCATTGACACGGGCGACAGAGACTTGCCATTCCACAGCGCCGGCACCACCGACGTCAACAGCTGCGTGAAGAGATGCGGCAACCTGGGCTACAAGTACGCCGGACTGCAGGCTGGAGCGTACTGCTTCTGCGGCAAGAGCTACGGCAAGCACGGCAAAGCTTTGGATGCCGACTGCGCCACGCCTTGCTCTGTTAACAAAAAGCAGATCTGCGGCGGCACCTGGCGCAACCTCATCTACGAGACTGAGTATACGCGTGAGTAGAACTGATGCTTTAGTAGTGAATTTTCACGCTGATAAAACCGTCTCTTGAACATAAGTTCAATCTTTTAAGTTACTTTTAGAAGCGATCTTTTGCTTGTTAATTTTGGATTTTGGGAATTTCAATGGTTTTCTGGAAAGCATGAATGATCGAAGGCGATTTAAAGGACTAATCAAGTAGAAGGACGGGAAAATATGTTTCTTGGGAAATTTCAGGAGGAAGGTTTTACCTAAAAAATACATTACGGAGATAGGATATTTTTACTTTTTCAGCACAAATATGTTATTGTTCTCGATAGGACCCAATGCGCATCTTTTGATGTCTTGCCTTTCTTATAGCTCTATAAGTTATAAGATAGGAAAGCATGAATGATCGAAGGCGATTTCAAGGACTAATCAAGTAGAAGGACGGGAAAATATGTTTCTTGGGAAATTTCAGGAGGAAGGTTTTACCTAAAAAATACATTACGGAGATAGGATATTTTTACTTTTTCAGCACAAATATGTTATTGTTCTCGATAGGACCCAATGCGCATCTTTTGATGTCTTGCCTTTCTTATAGCTCTATTGATATTCATAAATTAGGAAATTAGGATTCTATGTTGCTACGAGCGCCCTACGTACATGTCCTGTGACTAAAAATCATAAAAATGGCATGGGTCGACTCATTGGCTTTATGAGTCGACTTTATCATTCTTAGCTTAATGACTGCGTATCAAAATGTGTAACAACCTGCCTCCAAACCTGGCTCCTAAAATTTTCCAAGAAACGTCTAGTTTACCGTCTTGGCTACACGAAAATTCCCGCGTCGAAATTTCAGCCTCCAAACGCACTTATATCGGCTGCTTCATCGATTCGAGCGCACGTGATCTTCCTGAACACACACATGGCGTGATGAGCATTCAATACTGCCTGAACTACTGCATCAAGCGGGGCTACAAGTACTTTGGCTTGCAATATAGTTCTCACTGTTTCTGCGGCAATACTTACGGCCGGTACGGCAAGGGCACCGAAGCCAGCTGCAGAATGGCCTGCAACGGCAAGAAGGACGAGATTTGCGGCGCCGGCTGGCGAAACAGCGTTTACGCTACTGGCATCGA
Source organism: Macrostomum lignano (assembly GCA_002269645.1). NCBI lineage: Eukaryota > Metazoa > Platyhelminthes > Macrostomidae > Macrostomum > Macrostomum lignano. The sequence goes on along the minus strand of NIVC01000545.1, from coordinate 194,264 downwards.
GAGTAGTGAGTGGCTCTGATTGCATTGGGGCTTGGACCTTACTGGAACCAGCATTTAAAAATCATCGATACGATACTTTAGAAGTTTAGATAGCAAATTTTTAGTACATGGATGTTCAATCACCATCAGTCAAGATACAATGCTTTGATTTTACTTCAACCTCTCCAGGCAGGCAGAGACAATGTGACAGGATTTTTAAGGAAACATGGAAAGCTGTGCTACTCCCAGGACGTTCAGTCATATAGGTGCCCAGGAATTTGATTGAGTCTTCTGGCTTAAGTCTAATTTATAATTCATGCAGTTAACTTATCTAGATAGTATTGGAACACTGTAGGTCTGAACTGTCTGTTTACAAAGTTCTAAAAGACTCGTAATAAAGTAAGTACATTTTTTGTGCTAAGAAAGCAAAACATGTGGGTTTTCGATTCGCTGAAAGAACCATATTCAGCAGTGTTTTTGTTTCTGCCTACTGTGCATGTGTAGTAAGCGAGTTAGCTTTCGGTTATATTTATTGCGTCATTCATACGTCGGACGCACCCACAGTGGAATTCACCAGCCTGGGCTGCTACATCGACAAGGGAACCCGCGACCTGCCCTGGCTAGCCAAATCTGGCGCCGTCAACTTGAACAACTGTCGCTACAAGTGCGCCGCCTACGGCTACCTGTACTTCGGTGTGCAGAACAGCAACGCTTGCTTCTGCGGCAACAGCTACGGCAGATACGGCAAAGGGGCTGACAGCTCCTGCAACAAAGCCTGCGTCGGCGACAAAGATCAAAAGTGTGGAGGCTATTACTTCAACAGCATCTACCGCACGAATCTTAAAGCTCGTAAGTAATTGATGTGCGCCTGATAGAATTCGGAATCCTTAAAGTACTTTTGCAATCCTAAGAATGAATTCTATTCGATTTTTAATTTCAGACATGGGCACCGCCTCGGGTATGCAGACTCATCTGAAACTACTTGGATGCGCACTATTATATTTAAATATGTCTTATAGCAAACAATCATCCATGGTCTGTATAAGATTATAATTAGCTCGTCAAGAGCTAGCATTAAGCCAGAAAGCTCCATTTGTATCTTCAACCATTTTTTCAGATCATTCGGCCCAGGAAGGAAGCAATCATCTTGGTAAGCGATTTACGGAAATTCGTTAAATTTCCTAACTATTCTGTCAATTTATAATGCAAATTTCATGATGAGCACTCTCATTTTAGAGCGATCGCTGGAACAGTCGGTCAACTCGGACCGCACAGGTGTGATTACTTTTCGTGCTGTTCAATGTTGTTATTTATCTAAAATGCGTCGACCTCCGTTATATTTAGCAATGCTGTTTACCTATAATTTCAGGAAAACTGTTGGATATCAGCGAAATGAGTGAGTTAAATGACGTTTACGCTTAAATTGCACCATTTTTTTAAATCAACATAATTTTTAAACGCTTGCTTTGCACTGTGCGTCTCCGCAGAAATGAGGTATTTTGGCTGCTTCAAAGACGCTGGAGAGCGCGACTTGCCGCAGCGAGGATTCCTCGGCACTGTTGATGTTCACTACTGCCGCTGGGTCTGCCGAGGGCTCCGCTATCGGTACTTTGGTCTGCAGTCCACCAGCTGCTTCTGCGGCAACCACTTCGGCAAGTACGGCCAGGGCGCCGAGGGCAGCTGCAGTATAAAGTGCTCGGCTAACAAGAACCAGATGTGCGGCGGCGGCTGGTACAACAATCTCTATGCGTCAGGCATCACCGTGGAGGGTGCGTAGTGCTTAAAACTTTGCACTTGATAATAATGCTGTTGAACGGGGTCAGTAGCCTAGTGATCCAGCGCGGCGCTCTTAAAGTGCCACCGGCCCAGGCTCGAGTCCAAGTGCACTCAATCATTTGAGGCTAAATTGGATTTTCAGCCTGGTCTGCTCTTGCAATTAACGCCCTTAGGGGCCAAATCCCAAAACATAGGGAAGTGTACAGGCCTAACGATAAATAAAGTTAGGTCCGCTGTGCACTCCTGAGTAAGTATGTGCCTGCGCTAAGCGCTTTTGTTTACCTGCTTAGGGGATTCGGCGGAATGGGCAGTAATGCCTATCACCGCTTGTATGTCAATGTCGCTTAAGTTTCGCCCGGGTGCACACAGCCCCTGCCTGTTTGGCTCTTTGTTTGGGATGTTTAGGTCTTTTGTAACTTGTCGTAATAAAAAAATTGCCTTTTGTCAATATGTATAGATATCAGCAGGTTTACCTGTAAATTAAAGTGAAGTTTTTTAAACTCTATTGCAGAAGCCAAACTGACGCCACTTGGATGCTATGTTGACAAGGGCGATCGGGATCTCCCTATTCTATCTTTCTCGGGCTCAACCGTCAGCATTAACTCCTGTGTGAAGACCTGCCGAGACCTCGGCTTCAAATATGCAGGAACTCAGGCCGCCTCCTATTGCTTCTGCGGTGACAAATATGGTCGGTACGGCAAGGCTACGGACTCGGATTGCCACTCCCGGTGCTCGGGTAACAGGCGACAGATTTGCGGCGGTGGATGGCGTAACAGCGTCTACGCGACGCATGCTGACAGTGAGTTCCTTACTTGCGCCGTTTCAACTGCTCTAAACATCACTTTGATATAAGTTTAAAGTTTTTTGCTTAAAATAGCTTCAAATTTGATCAAGCATAAAGTACTGTCCTCTTTTTAAATACCACAGTCTCGGTCCCCTCGACACTCGGCTGCTACAAGGATCAGGCCGTGCGCGATTTGACCGAAAGACCTATGGTTGGTAAGATGAGCATCAACCGATGCAGAAAGCTGTGTCGCGAGCTGGGCTACAAGTACGCGGGTGTGCAGTACAGCAACCAGTGCTGGTGCGGCAACAGCTATGGACGTTACGGCAAGGTCGCAGAGAGTTACTGCAATCTCAAGTGCACGGGACACAAAGATCAGATATGCGGCGGCGCCCTGTACAACCATATTTACGAGAGCGGAAAACCAGAGTGTGAGCTTCGGATAATTTTATGTTTCCTCTACAGCAAAGCTTGGAAATCTTTCGTTAACCATAAAAAGTATAACAAGTTAACGTTTGGTAATGAAACATCCCTAATCTGCAGTCGTATTCAAGAGTTTTGGCTGTTTTAACGACAAATCGGTGAGAGATCTGCCGTTCCTGGCAAAGACCGGCGCGATCACCCTCAACAACTGTCGCCAGGCCTGCTGGCGCTACGGCTACAAGTACTTCGGAGTGCAGAACAGCAACCATTGCTTTTGTGGAGACAAGTACAACAGGTACGGCCAGGTTGAGGATGTGCGCTGTCAGAAACCTTGTCAGGGCAACAAAGAGCAAACTTGCGGAGACGCCTGGCTGAATAACATCTACGCCACGGGCATTGGAAGCAGTGAGTGGTTTATCGTCTGAACACAATTCTCTTTTCTGTATGTTTTGGAGAACTGAACACTGAAGAACTGAATAAATTTTCTGCTTAGATGATGAGACTGAATACATCAAGGAGGAGGTGCCAACTACAGAAGCCCCAACGACGCAAGCTCCTGTGACAGAAGCCCCAACGACGCAAGCCCCTGTGACAGAAGCCCCGACGACGCAAGCCCCTGTGACAGAAGCCCCCACAGAAGCTCCTGTCACACAGGCGCCAGAGGCCCCGACAACGAAAGCTCCCGAAGTTATCGAGGGTGGAGGGGACAATGGTAAGTGCGAGCGCATACGCAACGAAATTCTAGCAAAGTTTTTCTGCGCGCCCTGTGACGCTGTTTTTGTTTTTATTGTTTTTGTTTTGTTGTTGTGATTGTTATTGTTTTAAAAGTAGTTCCTATCACTGCTACGATGCACCCGTAAAAGGTTAGACTTGTTTTTTTAATTAACACCTGCCTATATTTGCAGAAATATCTATCGAAGAGGAAACGGCTCCGGACTCGGGTAAGTTCATTTGTAATCATCATTCACCTGTATTTATTTATTTACAGGCCTTCATTTATTCGGGCTAAAATAGAATAAGAAAAGTCGAAGACAGATGTGGGTCCTCTGTCCCAACTATTTCAACAATTTCTTCCATTTTAGGTGTGACGGAGGTCGGCTGTTACAACAACAATGAAAATGACAGGGACCTGCCGGATCTCGTATTCACGGGCTCAGTGACTATCCAGATGTGCGCGAAGATGTGCGCCGAAAGATTCTACAAGTACGCCGCACTGCAGGCTGGCGTCCAGTGCTTTTGCGGCGACAGCTACGGCAAGCACGGAGCGTCCACAGAGTGCAACCTTCGCTGCCGTGGCAATGCGCAGCAGATCTGCGGCGGAAAGTCCAGCATCACAGTTTACACAACTTCTGTGGCTTGTAAGAGCAGCTTTTCGCTTTTCTGTTAAAGAGCTATTATTTTGCAAGTTCTTCCGAAACCCACACTTACAGGGAGGCTCACCTCTAAGGGCTGCTTCGTCGATAAGCCAGCCAGGGACCTGACTAGGCTGGCCATTAGCGGCGCGATCAGCGTGAACCTCTGCTTCAAGCACTGCCAGGATTTGGGCTACTACTATGCCGGTGTGCAGAACTCCGCGCAGTGCTTCTGCGGCAACCGTTACAATCTGTACGGCAGAGCCGATGAGACGCAGTGCAACATGAAGTGCCGCGGCAACAAGGCACAGATCTGCGGCGGCGCATGGCGTAACAACGTCTACAGGACCAACTTCAAGGGTAAGAGGAAATGGCGTAGTCTTGCATTTCTCTAAGGGTAAGCTGATAAGGCATGAATAGAAACCCATAGTTCAGTGATATTGCAAAAGAGTTACTCATAATTTTTTAAACCCAAATCGTATTCAGCGACCTCCAGAACAGCTATTGGCTGCTACAAAGACTCTACCGATCGCGACCTGCCCGATTTGGTGGAGACCGGCCTGATGACGGTGGACTTATGCATCAACAAGTGCTCCGAGCTTGGCTACAAATACGCCGGTCTTCAGGGTGGCAACGCCTGCTATTGCGGCGACAGCTACGGACGCTACGGCAAGGGTGACTCCACCGTTTGCACAAAGGCTTGCACAGGAAACAACAAGCAGATGTGCGGCGGCGCCGGTTACAACCTCATCTTTGACACCTCAGTTGCTGGTGAGTTGACTGAAGAGTCTGCTAGTTCCGACTCTGTCGGATACCCTATCGAATTCCCAAAAGAGTTCATAAAACCAATGTGTTACTTTCAGTCAACATCCAAAGCCTCGGCTGCTACGTCGACCAGACAAAGCGCGACCTGCCATTCTGGGCGCTCAAGGGAGCTAAGGTGAACGTGAACAGGTGCTGGAAGACTTGCCGACTCTACGGCTTCCTTTACTTTGGCGTCCAGAACGGCGACGAGTGTCGATGCGGTAACAAATACGGCGCCTACGGCAAGAGCTCCAACACCGACGACTGCAACATGAAGTGCAGCGGCAACAAGGCGCAGACCTGCGGCGGTTCTTTCGCGCAAAATATTTATGCCACAGGACTTCACTCTGGTGAGGCTTCGTTTTAGCCTCCGAAGCTTAAGTCTGCTGCTCTAGTGCAGTCTACACCTCACTGATGCCTGCTCAAAAATGTATTACCTTTCCAGAGTCGGTCATAATCAGCCAGGGAATTAGTACTTCGACAACAATAAGCGGCGACAAAGATGAGATCATCGGCGGCAACATCACTTCGATTGGGAGCAGAAGCTCAGGAAATGAGACATCAATTGAGTACATGTGGAGCATCATCACTTACACAGGTTAGTAAACTTCATTTTCGCCAAATCTCTAGAGTGGTAACACATGCATCCATACAATAATGATGCATACTATACTCCAGGTTCACCTGAGCATGTGCGGTTTTTGTTAGCTCGTAGTAATTGGCACAGTGAGTGAAATTGCCTGACGAGCCAAAGCAAATTTAACCCTCCTGATCCTTTTGAGTGCATGCCTGCATACGTATCCTTGTGAAGGGCGTGCTGAGCGGTCAGCGGAACTTCTTGCCTCCTCGCTGGGTTCACTAGAATTCGAACTAGCGCTAGATTCGAACTCATCTATAACATACTGGCTAACAAAGACCAAATTCACCTTTCAACCAACCAGATCTGCTGCCGCTGAGCTTCGGCTGCTACAAGGACGCCGCGAATCGCGATCTACCAGTCAAGGCTGCCAGCGCCGGCGACATGACGGTGAAGTCCTGCGTGATGATGTGCGAGAAGAAGGGATTCGCGTTCGCCGGTCTGCAGAACTCAATCGAGTGCTGGTGCGGCAACCAGTTCGGCAGGTACGGCCCTCTCAGTTCGGACAAATGCAACAAGGCCTGCGGTGGCCAGTCTGAAGTCATGTGCGGCGGCGACTGGGCCAACACCATCTTCAGCACTTCGATTGGCGGTGAGTCATTCGCGTGATGCTCTGTCATCGGGCGTTTAGTGTGTCTAAATATAAATGAGGCAAAGAATCTGTGTTCGACTAAATGATCTAATATGCGCTTTTCCAGAGCTGCAAACCATCGTCTACAACTATATGCCGAAAACTATCGTGCATACCATCACCACCATCACCTATTATGACGAGAATGGCAACCCAAGTGAGTATTTTATTCTCTATAAAGCTCAGTGGTTTCTATTTTAAGGTTTAACATGTTCAAGGGACTCAATTCAAAGTATTTTAAAGTAAAGGTGTAATTTATTGCAGGCAGTTGCGGTTTTAAAGTGGAATATGGACAGAATTCTAACTATTGAGCAAACTCTTCACTTTTCAGTCTCGTCAAGCACTTCTACGTCGACGGAGGAGCATCCTTATTACTATAAGTAGAGCTCGGCTTCGCTGGTGACGCAATCAAACTCAATTAAAATTGGCATTAAACGGAACTGATTGGAACGGACATGGAATCTGAATGGCTTGCGGTGTTTTCCTCTCCTAAAGGACTGGTTAAAGCCAGCTATTATAATAGCTGCTACTGACAAAGTGATCCCGCTGGCATAAAAACTTAACTTAATTTCTAACGAGCTACGAGTATAAAATAAAAAATGGCAAGAAACTCTGAGATGGTATAAATTTAATGTTGAGTCCTTTAAGTTTTTTTATTTTTGATTATTTGTCTGACAAAAGCAGGCTTCTAGACTTTATACATGAACATTAACTTTCAGGATGTTTTATGGTTTTTGCCACTTAACAGTAGGAATACCAAGCCTTTTTTCCACCCGTCGAACTACCAAGAGGGGTGGGGGGAATTCCCCCCCCCCGACAATTTTTTTGCTGCGCCGGAACGGAGCAATGCAGTCACACGAAATTCAAGAACACGGGCTGCCTTTTTGTTGCGCACCTTCTTAAACAAGAATCAAGTCGCCAGCCCTCCGGACCGTCGAGATATTTGACGATTCTGCCAGAAGGTCGGATTTTTCCCATAAGCGCTAGTGTATTCAGTACACCCCTGTGCGCCAATCAGCACTGCGCCTCAGTGCAGCCTTGCCAAGCCTCGAAATTTCATCAACACGTCGACCTCATGTGTCTGCATCAGCTGTGACTTCGTTGGTCACTGGCCTTCGCCCAGACGGAGCTTCTGGACCTTCAACAGGTGGCACCAGTTGACTATGGACACGCTGTTGCAAAATTCTCTAGTTTCGCCGATTAAGCTTCTATAATTGGCAAGCCTCAACTGCTGGACATGCTCAGCTAGTCTCTTGAGCATTCCGTCATCACCCAGTCGTCACCCAGTCATCACTCAGTCATTCGGTCATCATGATATGGAAAACTTCTATGGCAGAAATCCCTGACTCACCATAGCCCCGCGCTAGCCCAAGGAATTCTAAATCTAGAATTTAGAATTCCTTGGCTAGCCGAACCCTTTCGGCCATAGACATGTTTTCGTGACTCTCGCGCGCACAAAAAACTGATGCTACTTTAAGAATTTCTGATACTTCAGTGCACGAATTCAAATTTTGCTACACTGCTACTATATAGCTCAACTTTTTTTTCTAGACTCTACTAGACTCTGCAAGTAGAAAGAAATTTGAATTGGAATGGAAAAATAATTTAACAAACGATTCTATAGGATAGCAGCGTTTCTTTAGTAAATAAATTTTTTGTCAATATCTGCTTACAAAAGCTATGTCAGCGCTAGCCATGGCTGACAGAAAATGACAAGGGCCATAAATATGCTATGTAGCAGAGTTGGATCGGAGGGTGGAGTGGGGTATCTAATAGCAGATCAGCTGCTCAACTGCCGCCAAGGATCAAATGAGCTCTTCCACAACTCAGCCACTTCACTGCAAAATACCAAACCGGTATTTTCTAGTCTGTGTCTGGTCTGTGGCCCTCTCCGGCCCCACTGTCGCGCTGACCCCCTCTGGCTCTTTTCAGCCAGTCGATACCGGACCAGTGCTGCAGTTGAAGAAAGCCGTTGGGGAAGGGGGAAGAGTGGGCGGCTAGGGTAGAAGACTTGGGAGGGCTAAAAGTAAATGGAAGGGACAGGTGAAAGAAAGGGTGAGAGAAAATGTGAGAGAAAATGTGAGAGGAAATGAGAGGAAGGGTCAGACGAAATGAGAGGAAGGGTCAGAGGAAATGAGAGGAAGGGTCAGAGGAAATGAGAGGAAGGGTGAGAGAAAATTTGAGAGGAAGGGTGAGAGAAAATTTGAGAGGAAGGGTGAGAGAAAAGTTGAGAGGAAGGGTGAGAGAAAATGTGAGAGGAAGGGTGAGAGAAAATTTGAGAGGAAGGGTGAGAGAAAATGTGAGAGGAAGGGTGAGAGAAAATGAGAGGAAGGGTGAGAGAAAATTTGAGAGGAAGGGGGAGAGGAAAGTTAAGAGGAAACGGGAGAGGTAGGGTGAGGGAAAGGGTGAGAGAAAGGGTGAGAGGAAATGAGAGGAAAGTTGAGACGGGTGAATGATTAAAGAGGGGCAAAGGGGAAGGAAAGGACGATATAGAAGAGAGAGAGAAAAGCTTAGAGAAGGGGTAGGGAAGAGAGAAGGGGAAGGGAAGAGAGAAGGGGAGTTAAGGAAGGTCAGGATATGGGCTCGCAAACACCGCCATCAAATCACACCACTGATAACTACAAAGCGGTAAAAATATAAAAAATTGGCCTCAGCTGATAGCCGTGTGAATGAGCCTTTAAGGTCAGGACAACGTTTCCTGGTTTGTCACTAGTTGAATCTTTAGAGATAGCTACAGATACATATAGATTTCGCCTATCCAGAGTTCGCCTATCTAGAGATCGCTTATCTAGAAATCGCCTATCTACAGATCGCCTATCTAGAGATCACATTTCTAGAGATCGCATAGCAAAATATCATATATCTGGAGATTGCATATCTAGAGATCGCTTTTCTAGAGATCGCTTGTCTAGAGATCGCTTATCTAGAGATCGCTGGTCTAGAGATCGCTTATCTAGAGATCGCTTATCTAGAGATCGCTTGTCTAGAGATCGCTTGTCTAGAGATCGCTTATCTAGAGATCGCTTATCTAGAGATCGCTTATCTAGAGATCGCTTGTCTAGAGATCGCATATCTACGAGGGATGCTTATTAAGTTACCGGAAAAGTTAAGTTCTGATGGCTGCATCTGCGCAAATTTTTACCTGCAAGAACCACAGTCTATTATCACTTCTCAGCATAACTTCCACCCAAATCGGAGCACTTCTTCAGGCACTGGAACCATGAGTCGAAGCACCCTGAGATTAGCTTGGTGAAGCTGTCCAGCTCAGCTTGCAGCGCAACAACCAGCTCCTCCCTCGAGTCTAAGCGTTTCCCCTTCAGACTTTTCTTCAACCTGGGAAAGGGGAAGAAGTCAGCAGACGCCAGGTCCGGCAAATATGCCGGATGCGGCAGCTGAACGAGCTGGGTCGCCTGAAAAAACTCCTGGGTCACTCTTGCTCGGTGCACGGGAGCGTTGTCCTGATGGAGGAACATGCCTTTGTCGAGTGTCTTCGGCCGCTGCTGTGCGAGCGCCTGCAGAACCTGAGGCAAGCAGACGGTGCTAGCTGTACCATTCTGCCGTCACTGTGGCGCCTTGCTGCAGCAGCACTGGCGGCAGGAAACCCTGCGTCGGAAGAAAATGGCCGCCATCACTTTGCCGACGCTGCGCTTTAGCGACGAAATTTGAGAGGAGCATCTTCCTCGTTGGTGAGCCACTGCCGATTCTGCTCTTGGTCTCTGGGTCGTAGAAATAGACCCAGGGTTCGTCGCCAGTGAGGATGTTATCCACCAACTTTGAGCGGCCTCCGTCAAACCTGGCGACCATGAGGTCGGCGAACTCAACGCGGGCTCGCATCTGGTCAGCGCTGAGCTGGTGGAGCACCCAGCGAACGGAAAGCTTCCTCATACCGAGGTGCTGGTGCAGGATCATAATGATGGTGGAATCCGACACCCCGACGAGCTGCTCCAACCAGCGAATCGTTACTCGGCAATCTTCGTCCACGTGTCGTCGAACAGCAGCAAAAAGTCCGTCTGCTGTCGGGCAACAACTCCGGCCGCCCCTTGCGAGGATCGTCGTCCAGAGTGGCCGAGCCGCAGCGGAAGCGCGCAAACCACTCATACACCATCGACTGGGATGGCGCTTGATCCTGAAGAGCCTCACGCAGCGTCTGAAGGCAGCAGCCGCAGAGCTGCCCAGCCGAAACTGGACCTGTATCGCCACTCGCCGGTCGCGGTCAGTCAGCTGTGGCAGGACGCATGTTTTCATTCAAACTTTGGCCACTGCGGCGCATCATTGCGACCGATTGAGCTTGAATTTTACAAGCAAACACAGAATATCCAGCTCTAACTGCTGGTTAGGTTTCGTTTGATTTGCGCATTTTTAAGCTAAATTTTCCGGGAACTTAATATGCACCCCTCGTAGAGATCGTCCATCTAGAAATCACGTATCCAGAGATCGCCTATCTAGAGATAAACATGTCTAGAGATCGCACATCTAAAGATTGCATGTCTAGAGATCACATGTCTAAAGATCGCATATCTAGAGATCGCATAGCTTGGGATCAATCTGAAGACTGATTTTAAGACCGATCTCAAAATTAGAATTCTAGAAATTGATCTTGAGATCGTTCCAAAAGACAGTGTAGAGACATGTCTAGAGATTTATCCAAGCATTCATCTGGAGATCCTGAATACAATCCAAAGTCATTTACCATAGCATCATAACTGGCACCAAGCACTAATGGGTAGTGAAGTTTAAATCATAACCCATCGAAGAAGAAACCAGAAAGCATTTTCGCGACCATCAAGATTCCTTTAGAGGTCCATAGTAACGCATAATTTAAGCAGCGCTGAGAAGAACTCACCTTAACAGCCGAGCACCTTTAATCGCACAAGTCGATGGAACTGAGCTCCTACGTCTGATCTGAGTCGCTGTTTGCCGCATCTACTCTTGAGTGCTCCGATAAACTACTCAATGAACACTATAACAGTTGGAGTTTACAGAGAACCTTCGGACCCGCTGTCACCCTCGGCTTTATGGCCCACTGCTCTCCAGACAGACTGACCTCCAGACAGGGCGACCTTCAGCAAGAGGATTGTTGACGGCTCTGGGAGGGGGTTGAGAGCTGCGAGTGAGTTTTGCAGCTGGTTCGGGGAACCCCTCCCCTCCCTTCGAGTTTTTCAAAAACATATCACCAACAATGGAAGCGCCGCTGGTATTGAGAGATAGACTCGAAGCGCGTGGCCGATCGATCCCGCCATCTCAAGGCTATTGGCGAGAATGGAGCGGAGGGATTAGGGAGGGAGGTTGGAAAGCCCAGTCGACTCCCAAAGCCAGCAGATGTTTTGAAGCCAGCGCCCTCCCCCCCCCTCCAGTCCGCGAGCCTCGCAAAAGTTTTATAAGACCGAACCGCGCCCTTCGCACAGGAGCGGCCGAGACAGCATTTCAGCGACACAGCCCAGCGTTTATCATTGCAATCTTCAATTGAAGCTCAACATCAAACAGTTCTGAGCATGCGTCCCATTGTGAGCGGCCTGCTGGCAGTCGCATGCCTGCTGGGCCTTATTGGACAGGCAGCTGCGGAAACGGGAGCGAGCCGTAAGTTGGCGGGTTCCTCATCTGCATAAGTGTCTGACCTCCCTAAGAGTCTCCTCATCCGCATGAGTGTCTGACCTCCCTAAGAGTCTCCTCATCCGCATGAGTGTCTGACCTCCCTATGAGTCTCCTCATCCACATGAGTGTCTGACCTCCCTATGAGTTTCCTCATCCGCATGAGTGTCTGACCCTCCCTATGAGTCTCCTAATCCGCATGAGTGTCTGACCTCCCTATGAGTCTCCTCATCCACATGAGTGTCTGACCCTCCCTATGAGTCTCCTAATCTGCATAAGTGTCTGACCTCCCTATGAGTCTCCTCATCCGCATGAGTGTCTGACCCTCCCTATGAGTCTCCTAATCCGCATGAGTGTCTGACCTCCCTATGAGTCTCCTAATCCGCATGAGTGTCTGACCTCCCTATGAGTTTCCTCATCCGCATGAGTGTCTGACCTCCCTATGAGTCTCCTAATTTGCATGAGTGTCTGACCTCCCTATGAGTCTCCTCATCCGCAGAGTGTCTGATCTTCCCTATGAGTCTTCTCATCCGCATGAGTGTCTGACCTCCCTATGAGCCTATCAGTCTCGTGATCCCATGAGTCTCATGATCCCATGAGTCTCATGATCTCCACGAATCTCCTGATCCCTATGAATCTCCTGATCCCTATGAATCTCCTGATCCCCATGAGTCCCCTGATCCCCATGAATCTCCTGATCCCAATGAGTCTCCTGATCCCCATGAATCTCCTGATCCCCATGATTCTCCTGATCCCCATGAGTCCCCTGATCCCTATGAGTCTCCTGATCTCCATGAGTCCCCTGATCCCCATGAGTCTCCTGATCCCTATGAGTCTCCTGATCCCCATGAATCTCCTGATCCCTATGAGTCTCCTGATCCCCATGAGTCCCCTGATCCCCATGAATCTCCTGATCCCAATGAGTCTCCTGATCCCCATGAATCTCCTGATCCCCATGATTCTCCTGATCCCCATAAGTCCCCTGATCCCTATGAGTCTCCTGATCTCCATGAGTCCCCTGATCCCCATGAGTCTCCTGATCCCTATGAGTCTCCTGATCCCCATGAATCTCCTGATCCCTATGAGTCTCCTGATCCCCATGAATCTCCTGATCCTCATGAGTCTCCTGATCTCCATGAATCTCCTGATCCCTATGAGTCTCCTGATCCCCATGAATCTCGTGATCCCTATGAGTCTCCTCATCCGCATGAGTGTCTGATCTTCCCTATGAGTCTTCTCATCCGCATGAGTGTCTGACCTCCCTATGAGCCTATCAGTCTCGTGATCCCATGAGTCTCATGATCTCCACGAATCTCCTGATCCCTATGAATCTCCTGATCCCCATGAGTCCCCTGATCCCCATGAATCTCCTGATCCCAATGAGTCTCCTGATCCCCATGAATCTCCTGATCCCCATGATTCTCCTGATCCCAATGAGTCTCCTGATCCCTATGAGTCTCCTGATCTCCATGAGTCCCCTGATCCCCATGAGTCTCCTGATCTCCATGAATCTCCTGATCCCCATGAGTCTCCTGATCTCCATGAATCTCCTGATCCCTATGAGTCTACTGATCCCCATGAATATCCTGATCCCTATGAGTCCCCTGATCCCCATGAATCTCCTGATCCCTATGAGTCTCCTGATCCATATTACTCACCTAATCCCTACGAGTCTCCTAATCCTCATGAGCAGGAAATTTCTAAGAGTTTCTGAGTCATTAATTTCCTAATTCCTATTACGAGCGTACGCAGCTTGCAGAGATCTCAATGAAACCATTTTACTGAAAACATTTCTCACTCGGCCTCATTTACAGCGCCAACCTACACGTCGATCGGTTGCTACCGCGACACCGGAGAGCACGACCTGCCATTTCTGATGGAGATCAAACCCACCACCGTCTACCGCTGCCGTGACAAGTGTCGCCAGCTGCGCTACCGCTACTCAGCCAACCAGTACTCAGACCAGTGCTGGTGCGGCAACAAGTACGGCCGCTACGGCAAAAACGCCGACTCCGAGTGTCCCATGAAGTGCAACGCCAACAAGGAGCAGCTGTGTGGCGGCGTCTGGCACCAGCACATTTACGCTACTGGCGTTGGCGAGGGTGAGCTGTCTGTCTCAGTGTCTTAGTGTCTTAGTGTCGTAGTGTCTTAGTGTCGTAGTGTCTTAGTGTCATAGTGTCTTAGTGTCGTAGTGTCTTAGTGTCTTAGTGTCTTAGTGTCTCAGTGTCTTAATGTCTTAGTGTCTCAGTGTCTTAATGTCTTAGTGTCTTTGTGTCTCTGTGTCTCAGTGTCTTAATGTCTTAGTGTCTTAGTGTCTCAGTGTCTCAATGTCTTAATGTCTTAGTGTCTTAGTGTCTCAGTGTCTTAGTGTCTCAGTGTCTTAATGTCTTAGTGTCTCAGTGTCTCAGTGTCTTAATGTCTTAGTGTCTCAGTGTCTTAATGTCTTAGTGTCTCAGTGTCGTAGTGTCTTGGTGTCTTAGTGTCTTAGTGTCTCAGTGTCTTAGTGTCTCAGTGTCTTAATGTCTTAGTGTCTCAGTGTCTTAATGTCTTAGTGTCTTTGTGTCTCAGTGTCTCAGTGTCTTAATGTCTTAGTGTCTTTGTGTCTCAGTGTCTCAATGTCTTAATGTCTTAGTGTCTTAGTGTCTCAGTGTCTCAGTGTCTTAATGTCTTAGTGTCTTTGTGTCTCAGTGTCTCAATGTCTTAATGTCTCAGTGTCGTAGTGTCTTAGTGTCTTAGTGTCTGTCTTAGTGTCTGTCTGTCTGCCTGTCTGTCTGCCTGTCTGTCTGCCCGTCTGTCTGCCTGTCTGTCTGTCTTAGTGTCTGTCTGTCTGCCTTTCTCCAAAGAGTAACATGTCTCCTTCCAGCCGCCCTGTCCATCAAACCGCTTGGATGTTTCGTGGACAAGCCGGATCACGACCTGCCGTTCCTCAGCGCCGGCAAAATTGACGTGAACAGCTGCATCAAGCGGTGCACCGACTATGGCTACAAGTACGCCGGCCTGCAGGTCGGGGCCCAGTGCTGGTGCGGCATCAGCCACGGACGCTACGGCAAGGCCTCGGACTCCGAGTGCTCGACCCCTTGCGCGGCCAACAAGTTGCAGCTGTGCGGCGGCGTCTGGCACAATTTGATTTACGAGACCGGCTTCACGCGTGAGCCTTGATAAAGCGGCACATGACCCTGCACTCCCTGACCCGTTTGATGTGCCGACAACCCAGCACTGCCTGACCCCTTTGATGTGCCGCCAACCCAGCACTGCCTGACGCCTTTGATGTGCCGCCAACCCAGCACTCCTTGACTCCTTTGATGTGCCGCCAACCCAGCACTCCCTGGCTCCTTTGATGTGCCGCCAACCCAGCACTCCCTGACACCTTTGATGTGCCGCCAACCCAACACTTCCTGACCCCTTTGAGGTGTCGCCAACCCAGCACTCCCTGGCTCCTTTAATGAGCCGCCAACCCAGCACTCCCTGGCTCCTTTGATGTGCCGCTAACCCAGCACTGCCTGACGCCTTTGATGTGCCGCCAACCCAGCACTCCTTGACTCCTTTGATGTGCCGCCAATCCAGCACTCCCTGGCTCCTTTGATGTGCCGCCAACCCAGCACTCCCTGACACCTTTGATGTGCCGCCAACCCAACACTTCCTGACCCCTTTGAGGTGTCGCCAACCTTCGCACGCTCCTAACATAATTATGAATCTCACTCCGCAGCCTCCGAGCGCGAGAACCTCGGCTGCTATATCGACAAGGGCATCCACGACATGCTGGAGTTTAAGGCTGGCACCATCAGCATTGAATACTGCAGACGCTACTGCTACAATCTTGGCTACAAGTACTTAGGTGTCCAGTACGCCTCCCAGTGCTTCTGCGGCAACAAGTACGGTCGATATGGCAAAGGTGCCGCCCACACCTGCAGCATGGCCTGCAATGGCAAGAAGGACGAAATTTGCGGCGGAGTGTGGAGGAACAATGTATACGCAACTGGACGCGAGGCTGGTGAGCTTTGCTGAGCTTCGCAGGGCTTTTCATAGGCAGCTAAAGTAGGAGGGTACTCATGAACAGCTAAAGTAAAAAGGCACTTCATGGACAAGTAATGTAGAGGGGCACTTCATGGACAGCAAAAGTGGAAAGGATTTTTATGGACAGCTAGAGTAAAAAGTCACTTCATGGACAGCTAAAATAGAAGGGCACTTCAAAATGGAGAACTAAAGTAGAAAGGCACCTCATGGACGACTAGAGTTGAAGAGCACTTCGCGGACAGCAAATGTGGAAAGGTACTTCATGGACAGCTAAAGTGGAAAGGCACTTCATGGACAGCTAAAGTGGAAAGGCACTTCATGGACAGCTAAAGTGGAAGGGCACTTCATTAGAGGGAAAGTCAGAGAGGACTGAGCCGACAATCTCACCCTTAACCCTTCCTCAGAGGAGTTCCACAGCATCGGCTGCTACCACGACAAAGCCGTCCGGGACCTGCCCTTCCTGTCCAAGTCTGGCGCCATCACCCTCAACAACTGCCGCCTTGAGTGCGCCAGCTACGGCTTCCTGTACTTCGGCGTGCAGAACAGCAACCTGTGCTTTTGCGGCAACAAGTACGGCCGGTACGGCAAGGCGGCCGACGGGGCCTGCAACAAGCAGTGCATTGGCAACAAGGAGCAGACCTGCGGCGGCTACTTCCTCAATAGTATCTACCCTACCAATGTGGAGGCCCGTGAGTGCTGGAGCCAGGCACTTTTTTATCCTCTGCTCACAGCATTCTTATTATTCTCAAAACGGCGCTGCTTTTTCTGTGACTACCATCGTATCTGCTGCCCCCTCTCCCCGAATCTGCTGCCCCCTCTCCCCGTATCTGCTACCCCCTCTCCCCGAATCTGCTGCCCCCTCTCCCCGAATCTGCTGCCCCCTCTCCCCGAATCTGCTGCCCCCTCTCCCCGAATCTGCTGCCCCCTCTCCCCGTATCTGCTGCCCCCTCTCCCCGTATCTGCTGCCCCCTCTCCCCATATCTGCTGCCCCTCTCCCCGTATCTGCTGCCCCCTCTCCCCATATCTGCTGCCCCCTCTCCCCATATCTGCTGCCCCCTCTCCCCGTATCTGCTGCCCCCTCTCCCCGTATCTGCTGCCCCCTCTCCCCATATCTGCTGCCCCTCTCCCCGTATCTGCTGCCCCCTCTCCCCGTATCTGCTGCCCCCTCTCCCCGTATCTGCTGCCCCTCTCCCCGTATCTGCTGCCCCTCTCCCCGTATCTGCTGCCCCCTCTCCCCATATCTGCTGCCCCTCTCCCCGTATCTGCTGCCCCCTCTCCCCATATGCTGCTGCCCCTCTCCCCGTATCTGCTGCCCCTCTCCCCGTATCTGCTGCCCCCTCTCCCCGTATCTGCTGCCCCTCTCCCCGTATCTGCTGCCCCCTCTCCCCGTATCTGCTGCCCCCTCTCCCCGTATCTGCTGCCCCCTCTCCCCGTATCTGCTGCCCTCCCCTCACCGTATCTGCCACCCTCCCCTCACCGTATCTGCCACCCTCCCCTCACCGTATCTGCCACCCTCCCCTCACCGTATCTGCCACCCTCCCCTCACCGTATCCTACGTATTCCAGCCTCCTTTAATCTTTTCTCCCCGTTATGCACGGGTTATTATAAAAACAAGTTTAGATCTGAACAATTCAATTATCAATAAAAATGAATTCTATAAAATATTCTTCCTTTCAGATATGGGATCGGATTCCGGTAAGAGTCAGTCCAATAACACAAATATCCATACTTGTAATTAAAATGAAGCATTTTAGTTACATTAAATTGTCCTTTACCGAAAATTCAGGCTCTGCTGCACAGTCCGCAAGCGACGAAAAGGGTAAGTTTGCGGGTCGGCAACTAAAATTAATATGAATTTTCCGGGAAACATGATTTCACGATTCCATTATGATTTTGAACACTTCAGAAAGCTCGCTTATCCAGGGAGTGAAATCTGACACAATTGGTGAGTTCAACAAAAACGCCTCTGAGATGAAAGATGAAGCTGATATTGCGAGCTATTTGAATTTCACTTTCCTACATGCGCTTATCATTGCAGGCAAGATTGTGACCATCAGCCAGATTGGTGAGAGATACTACTGATACTACTGCCAATACTACTACTACTACTACTACTACTACTACTACTACTACTACTACTACTACTACTACTACTACTACTACTACTACTACTACTACTACTACTACTACTACTACTACTACTACTACTACTACTACTACTACTACTACTACTACTACTACTACTACTACTACTACTACTACTACTACTACTACTACTACTACTACTACTACTACTACTACTACTACTACTACTACTACTACTACTAACTGGCAGAAATGCGCAAGTTCGGCTGCTACAAGGACAGAGCACAGCGCGATCTGCCACAGCTTGCATTCACGGGCACCCTCAGCGTGCACTACTGCCGATGGACCTGCCGACAGCTCAAGTACCGCTACTTCGGTCTGCAAGCAATCAGCCATTGTTTCTGCGGCAACGGCTTCGGACAGTATGGCCAAGGCGACGACTCAAAATGCAACTTCAAGTGCGGAGCTAACAAGGACCAGATCTGCGGAGGCACCTGGTACAACAGCCTGTACGCCACCGGAGTCTCCGTTGAAGGTGGGTAGAATTAATTTCGATGGGTGTTCGCTTGCCTGCTTTATTCTGTATGATCCATTCTGTCCGTGCATGATCCATTCTGTCCCTGCATGATCCATTCTGTCCGTGAATGCTCCGTTCTGTCCGTGCATGCTCCATTCTGTCCGTGCATGTTCCATTCTGTCCGTACATGTTCCATTCTGTCCGTGCATGTTCCATTCTGTCCGTACATGTTCCATTCTGTCCGTGCATGTTCCATTCTGTCCGTTCATATTCCATTCTGTCCGTTCATATTCCATTCTGTCCGTTCATATTCCATTCTGTCCGTGCATGATCCATTTTGTCTGTGCATGCTCCGTTCTGTCCGTGCATGATCCATTTTGTCTGTGCATGCTCCGTTCTGTCCGTGCATGATCCATTCTGTCCGTGCATGATCCATTTTGTCTGTGCATGCTCCGTTCTGTCCGTGCATGTTCCATTCTGTCCGTTCATATTCCATTCTGTCCGTGCATGTTCCATTCTGTCCGTGCATGTTCCATTCTGTCCGTGAATGCTCCATTCTGTCCGTGAATGCTCCGTTCTGTCCGTGCATGTTCCATTCTGTCCGTGTATGTTCCATTCTGTCCGTGAATGCTCCATTCTGTCCGTGAATGCTCCATTCTGTCCGTGAATGCTCCGTTCTGTCCGTGAATGCTCCGTTCTGTCCGTGAATGCTCCGTTCTGTCCGTGTATGATCCATTCTGTCCGTGCATGTTCCATTCTGTCCGTTCATATTCCATTCTGTCCGTGCATGTTCCATTCTGTCCGTGCATGTTCCATTCTGTCCGTGAATGCTCCATTCTGTCCGTGAATGCTCCGTTCTGTCCGTGCATGTTCCATTCTGTCCGTGCATGTTCCATTCTGTCCGTGAATGCTCCATTCTGTCCGTGAATGCTCCATTCTGTCCGTGAATGCTCCATTCTGTCCGTGAATGCTCCGTTCTGTCCGTGAATGCTCCGTTCTGTCCGTGTATGATCCATTCTGTCCGTGCATGTTCCATTCTGTCCGTTCATATTCCATTCTGTCCGTGCATGCTCCATTCTGTCCGTGAATGCTCCATTCTGTCCGTGCATGCTCCATTCTGTCCGTGCATGTTCCATTCTGTCCCTGCATCTGTCCCTGCATGATCCATTCTGTCCGTGCATGATCCATTCTGTCCGTGCATGATCCATTCTGTCCGTGCATGATCCATTCTGTCCGTTCATATTCCATTCTGTCCGTGCATGCTCCATTCTGTCCCTGCATCTGTCCCTGCATGATCCATTCTGTCCGTGCATGATCCATTCTGTCCGTGCATGATCCATTCTGTCCGTGCATGATCCATTCTGTCCGTTCATATTCCATTCTGTCCGTGCATGCTCCATTCTGTCCGTACATGTTCCGTCCGTTATCCACACAAAGTCGCCGTAACTCATGACTTAAAAACTCGACAGCCGCGGAGATGAAGCCGCTCGGCTGCTACGTGGACAAGCCGGACCGCGACCTGCCCGTGCTCGGCTCCCACTGCCCCATCATCAGCGTGAACAAGTGCGTCACCTCCTGCGCCGATCTCGGCTTTAAATACGCCGGAGCCCAGGCCGGCGCCTGGTGCTACTGCGGCAACAAATTCGGCCGGTACGGCAAGGCCGTCGACTCCAACTGCTACGTCCGCTGCCACGCGAACCGGAGGCAAATCTGCGGTGGAATTTGGCACCAGCACATCTACGAGACTAAGGCTGACAGTATGTTGCTTTGGTTTTACTCATCTGAGCAGCATTTACGTACATTAGAGCTGGTTCCATTTCTACATCCGTCCCCCCCCCAAACACGCAGTCACCAACCCGGAGAACCTCGGCTGCTACAGGGACAAGGGAATTCACGACCTCGTCGAGATGCCCTTCTCGGGCGTGATCAGCATCAACTACTGTCGAAAGTTGTGCCGCGAGCTCGGCTACCGCTACGCTGGCGTTCAGTACTCTGTGCAGTGCTGGTGCGGCAACAAGTACGGACGGTACGGCAAGGCCGACCCGTCGAAGTGCAACATGAAGTGCACGGGGCACAACGAGCAGATCTGCGGCGGCGTCTGGCACCAAAACATTTACGAGAGCGGCAAGCCTGCGTGTGAGCTATTAGGCTTGGCAATTTTAGAAATTATTTAAGACAAGCCTAATCAATGGAAGTGTCAGGTTTATTTTATCTTGTTTAGGCTACTTAGGTTTAGGTTTAAGGTTGATCAACTCGTATATCATAGTTGATAACAATCCTTCACCTTTGACGACAGTTTCACTACTTGTGAGTAGTCGCAATCAAAAGTTTCATAATTTCCACTTCGTACCCGAAAAAGTCCTATTCAAGAGCATGGGCTGCTACAACGACAAGGTGGTCCGCGACCTGCCATTCCTGGCCAAGATCGGCCTGGTGACCCTCAACAACTGCCGACAGGCCTGCTGGCGCTACGGCTTCAAGTACTTCGGCGTGCAGAACAGCAACCTCTGCTACTGCGGCGACACCTACAACAAGTACGGCAAAGTCGACGACGTCCGATGCCAGAAACGTTGCCTCGGTAACAAGGCGCAGATTTGCGGCGACCTCTGGTTGAATAACATCTACGAGACCGGAATTGGAGGAAGTGAGTTGACACTTTTGACTAAAGCATTAGGCCTGATCTTGTCTCGTATATGAGACTTTGAGGTCAACAACTTGCTATGCTGAATCTGTTGCAGATGCCGAGAGCGATTACACGAGAGAGACGGAAAGCGAGAAGTCAGAAGAGCAAACTGTGCCCGATGAGGAAAGTACCATCATTGATGGAAACACTGACAACGGTGAGTTCTGTCTGACAGGCTCGGTCACTAACTGTTGTGTCCAGTGAATTTGCCTGCTAACAAAATGGCTAAGCTGCTGCGCTCGCTCCTAAACAATTTTAGAGCCATCAATTGACAAGGACACGGACAGCGGAGCCGATACAAGTAAGCATACTATCAATCTTGCACTTTAGCCAACTTATGAATACCTACAGCTGGTGGCATGGAAATCTTAGACCTTAACAAAGAGCCGGGCCTTTGCAAATTGTGGCCTTCAAACCGGCTGGGTGTTAATTAAGCTTTCTTGCACGTGAGAGCCTTGATGAGAATTCGATATAATTGAAACTCACAGCACCCAGTGCCAGTGAAATTTGCAGCAAACCTGCAATTCATGGCTTTGAGTCTTTGTATTCTTGAAAGCGTTTTTGTCTGTGCAACTTTTTGCCACAGTCCACCCCGGGTTCAGGTGTCTGTCTATCTTCGCTAAATCATGACGACAGTAGTTTTCTAGCTGCGCTTCTCTCGCTTGTTTTGTCTTCCGCAGTTTTTGCACTTTTATCACCTTCGCAGTAGGCTTGTAAAAGGTCTCAGTAGACGGCGCATTATTCTCCTTCAGTTAATTTGAGTACCCCCACCCCTCAGCTGCTCAGCTTCATTCAAATTTTATGCGACAACGTTGGATCAGGCGCTTGAAGGTGCTCTTGAATTTACGGTAGAATTCAATTTGAACTAGCTAAAATAGGATTTACGGGTAAGTCAGTCTGAGTGAGCAAAAGCTCTGCTCAGAGAAGCCTCAAATAAGGCTCAGTCTATTGAAAGGCATGCAATATCGAGAGATGGCGCTTCTCAAGTTAAACTTTCGCTCGTAATTTAGCCATGAATGACTGAATATTGACCAAGTCTTCAATAAACCATAAATACTCGTAGTTGCCGAGTGCCAAGCCGTTACCCGCATAAACACCCGCTTTCTAACAAATTGCCATTTGAACTCGGAATGCTCAGCTTCCTCAGCATCCCTAGCAACCCATCGCTCCCATCTGCAGCCATCCAGCACAAGGGCTGCTTCGTGGACAAGAAGGACCGCGACCTGCCTGACCTCGTCTTCACCGGCACCGTCACCATCCAGCTGTGCGTCCGGCTCTGCGCCAGGCGTCTCTACCGCTATGCCGGTCTGCAGGCCGGCTCCCAGTGCTTCTGCGGCGACAGCTTCGGCCGGCACGGCCATGCCGACAGCGAGGACAAGTGCCACACCCGCTGCCGGGGCAACGCCCAGCAGTTCTGCGGAGGCGCCTTCTTCAATACCATCAACTCCACCGGACTAGCATGTAAGCTTGCGACTTCTTGTCACAGAAAGCCAGCCGATTTTGAAAGCACTTTGACAATCAAGCAACCGTAGTGGATCTTCGGGTGTCCGTTTGTTCTGGATTTTTAAGGAAGCTACTCGGGGACTCCTTGATGGAATTCATCGCATTCTCAAATAATTTCCAGGGAAATTCACCGCCAAAGGCTGCTTCAAAGACGAGGCGGCCAGAGACCTGCCCATTGTTGGCATGAGCGGGCAGATCAGCGTGAACCGCTGCTTCAGGCGGTGCCGGGACCTCGGCTACTTCTATGCCGGCGTGCAGAACTCCATGCAGTGCTTCTGCGGCAACTACTACAACCAGTATGGCAAGGCCGAAGACTCCGAGTGCAATGCCAAGTGCCGCGGCAACCCCTACCAGACTTGCGGTGGCGCGTGGCGTAACAACATCTACAGGACTACCTTTGAAGGTGCGTGCGGAATTGATGAAGCTGCTTACATACAGTAAGTGCACTCGTGCACTAAAATTGCCCTGAGGGCTAAACAAACCTCAAAGAACACTCTGTACATTGCAGGCATTGAGAAAGTCAAGGCTGCTGTACAGCCTGTGGGAGTTACTTCTCCATTTTTACTATTTGCAGCTCCGTACTCCCCGCTCTATATTTCAGAGATCCACAGAACGGCTGTTGGCTGCTTCAAGGACAAGGCCGATCACGACCTGCCCGAGTTTGTGGAGACCGGCCTGATGACGGTGAACCTGTGCCTCAACAGGTGCTCCGAGCTTGGCTACAAATACGCCGGCCTTCAGGAGGGCAACACCTGCTATTGCGGCAACAGCTACGGCCGTTACGGCAAGGGTGACCCAACGATTTGCTTCACCATGTGTTCAGGAAACAGCAACCAGATGTGCGGAGGCACCCATTACAACCTCGTCTTCGAGACGGGCGTCACCGTCAGTAAGTTTTTTTTTAACTTAATTTAACTGCTGCTCTGTCGTCCTGACGTGTCAGGATAGTGCGTGGGAGGATGGCGCTGCTATCTACTGCACCGAGGGACTGCCTGGAGTGAACTGGTTGAGTGGAGACGCCGGGGCTCTTGGGGACGTTCCTGTCAAGCTGACGACAGCCGTGTGTCAGAGGGCTCATCCGTTATACCTGTGCAACCCTTGAGCATCAATTCATTACGTTTTCAATTCAAAAAACACAATAAACACAGCCTAAAGTAAAAAACCCACACGCATATGAGTTCAGCAGTCTCGGCACCTTCTTGGACAAAACGACCGATCGCGACTTGCCATTCCTGGTGCGAAAGGTCAAGACAAATCTCAACAACTGTCGGAAGCTGTGCAGGCGCTACGGATTTATATTTTTCGGTGTGCAGAACGGCAACGAGTGCCGCTGCGGCAACAGCTACGGCAAGCACGGCCAAATTCAGGACGCCAGCTCGGGCATCATGAATTGCGACGGCGACAGCAGCCAGCAGTGCGGCGGAAGTCTGATGCAGACCGTCTACTCGACAGGGCTGACCAAGGGTGAGCGGCGATTCAGTATTACAAAGAACCAGCTTCAACATCCGAAGAAATCTAAGGCGATTCTAGTTGTGACTGAGGCGGTTCCAGATGTGAATGAGGCTGGTTCCAGATGTGACTGAGGTTGGTTCCAGATGTGACTGAGGTTGGTTCCAGATGTGACTGAGGCTGGTTCCAGATGTGACTGAGGCTGGTTCTAGATGTGACTGAGGCTGGTTCCAGATGTGACTGAGGCTGGTTCCAGGTGTGACTGAGGCGGGTTCCAGATGTGACTGAGGCCGGTTCCAGATGTGACGTGACTGAGGCTGGTTCCAGATATGACTGAGGCGGGTTCCAGAATTGACTGAGGCTGGTTCCAGATGTGAATGAGGCTGGTTCCAGCTGTGACTGAGGCTGGTTCCAGATGTGACTGAGGCTGGTTCCAGATGTGACTGAGGCTGGTTCCAGATGTGAATGAGGCTGGTTCCAGATATGACTGAGGCCGGTTCCAGATGTGACGTGACTGAGGCTGGTTCCAGGTGTGACTGAGGCGGGTTCCAGATGTGACTGAGGCCGGTTCCAGATGTGACGTGACTAAGGCTGGTTCCAGATATGACTGAGGCGGGTTCCAGAATTGACTGAGGCTGGTTCCAGATGTGAATGAGGCCGGTTCCAGATGTGACGTGACTGAGGCTGGTTCCAGATATGACTGAGGCGGGTTCCAGAATTGACTGAGGCTGGTTCCAGATGTGAATGAGGCTGGTTCCAGCTGTGACTGAGGCTGGTTCCAGATGTGACTGAGGCTGGTTCCAGATGTGAATGAGGCTGGTTCCAGATATGACTGAGGCGGGTTCCAGATATGACTGAGGCTGGTTCCAGATATGACTGAGGCGGGTTCCAGATATAACTGAGGCCGGTTCTAGATGTTACGAGCTAGGGCTGGTTTAGAAAGCCTATAACCAGACTCAACTCCGCCAATTGGCCCCATCTCCAGATGCCATCATCATCAGCGAGGGCATCAGCAGCACCGAGTCAATCACCGGCGAAGTCACAGAGATTTTCCTGGGCGATGTCACCACCATCAGCAGCTGGACAACTACATCTACTACGACAAATACCGTTATTGGAGGCACGACTGTAATCTCTTACGAGTACATCTGGACTACAGTTGGGTCTGATGGTGAGTTAGTGGTGATGGAAGCTAACAACCAACCAATTTCAATCCTCGTTAAGTTGAATTAATCTCTTGTACAGTTTGTTAACAAAGTTATTTAATTAGATTAACATTTAACTTTTGCAGCCATCCACCAGCTCGCTTTCGGTTGCTTCAAGGACTCTGCCGACAGAGACCTGCCCACCATGGCCGAGACCTCGGACGCCATGACCGTCAAGCGGTGCGTGAAACTCTGCCAGGACCGGCAGTTCAAGTTCGCCGGCCTTCAGAACGGCAAGGAGTGCTGGTGTGGCCAGCAGTTCGGCAAGTACGGGCCCGGCCTGCAGACTAGCTGCGACAAAGACTGCGCCGGGGACGCCTCGATGAAGTGCGGCGGAGGCTGGCACAATTCTGTGTACACCACCTCGCTGGAGAGTGAGTGCCGGGACCTATGGTGTGGGATAGCCTGGGGTGGTGTGGGATAGTCAGGGATGGTGTGGGATAGCCTGGGATGGTGTGGGATAGCCTGGGGTGGTGTGGGATAGTCAGGGATGGTGTGGGATAGTATGAGGGATGGTGTGTGATAGTATGAGGGATGGTGTGGGATAGTATGAGGGATGGTGTGGGATAGTCAGGGATAGTCAGGGATAGTCTGGGATGGTGTGGGATAGTCTGGGATAGTCTGGGATGGTGTGGGATAGTCTGGGATGGTATTGGATAGTCTGGGTGGTGTGGGATAGTCTGGGATGGTGTGGGATAGTCTGGGATGTCAAATGAGTGAAGTGTTATTCGCATGGGGTAATTTTGGTTAACCTTGACGCCATGTTTCTCTTCCAATTTTTCACAGACCTGCAAGGCATGTCAAACATTGTGGTCAGCGAGACAACCCAGCAGACTCTGATCGGTAGGCGGGTGCTGGTTGTTGTCACTGAGCGCGAATTCAAATTCGTTTTCACTTGCAATCTGGCCCGCTTTATCCCCATTGCAGGCTCTGCCCCGCAAAAGAAGTAAGGAGACTCGGCTGATACGGACGGTGATCCTGGAAACTCTGACTCACTGATGACAAGCTAACAATATGGGCTCTGTGCAACTTTGGTGTCGGACAAGAAACTCTAATAGCGTTGCACAACTCTGCTATTTTTTTGATTTACAGTCAGGGCGAAAAAATTTAACAACTTCTTGTCAACTCAATCAAATTTTCTGTCTGCTTCGCAGAAGCAAAAAAATGTTTTCTTAACTTTTTAATTTTATCGCTTGCATAGGAGGAAATCAGGGAGCGATGGAGAGGGACACATGCTGCTCACTTTGCTCTGCCAGAGTTTGCTCAACGCCTGTTAACAAATTAATTTTATATGTCAGCAGGTTCTGTCGGGTCCGGGAACTTCCACTCTTTAGAGAATGACTGAAGAACCCGAGACCGTTGGGAGGCAGCATGCCAATATTAGTCGGAGCGGGCGGTCTGCAGAGCTGGGAGTCAGTGGGAGTCAGTGGGAGTCAGTGGGAGTCAGTGGGATTCAGTGGAAATCAGTGGGAGTCAGTGGGAGTCAGTGGGAGTCAGTGGGAGTCATTGTGAGACAGTGGAGGTCCAGTGGATCAGCTTGAGTCAGTGGGTTCATGGAGATGAGTGAGTCATCACAACATCAGATGAAAGCTCCAAAGGGGTCTCCTGTTAGTCAGGACAGGCTTCGCTCACTCAACTGAACCCCATTGGTTCAGTGGCAGCGGACCAATGGCAGCTCTTGGCGCTGGCCCGGGCACTTTTCAATGAAACGGCCGGTCATCAGAGGGGCGCGGATGCCCGGCAGAAGCTGACCTGACCGCTCGCTCCGACCAGTTCTGGCGTGCCGCCTGCCAGGTCCCCGACCGAGATCGTCAATCATTGCTGCTGGAGTCGAAGTTCTCGAAGCCGACAGAACCGACTGACAGGTAAAATTGATCTGTCAACACGCCTTGAGTAAATTCTGGCAGAGCAGTGAGCAGCTGAGTATCTGTCTCTATCGCTACAATTTAATATCTCTCTGACGCAGCAGGCTACACGAATTTGATATCTCTGACGCAGCAGGCTACACGAATTTGATATCTCTGACGCAGCAGGCTACACGAAGAAGAAATGATTGATCAGATACCTGGTATTTCCTAGCTGACCCTAACCCTAACCCTAACCCTAATCTGGTGTTTCCTAGCTGGCCCTAACCCTAACCCTAACCATAGCCCTAGCCCTAACCCTAACCATAACCCTAGCCCTAACCCTAACCATAGCCCTAATCCTAGCCCCTAACCCTAACCCTAACCCTAACCATAGCCCTAGTCCTAGCCCCTAACCCTAACCCTAACCCTAACCCTAACCCTAACCCTAACCATAGCCCTAACCCTAACCCTAACCATAGCCCTAGCCCTAACCCTAACCATAACCCTAGCCCTAACCCTAACCATAGCCCTAACCCTAACCCTAACCATAGCCCTAACCCTAACCCTAACCATAGCCCTAACCCTAACCCTAACCATAGCCCTAGCCCTAACCCTAACCATAGCCCTAGCCCTAACCCTAACCATAGCCCTAACCCTAACCCTAACCATAGCCCTAGTCCTAGCCCCTAACCCTAACCCTAACCCTAACCATAGCCCTAACCCTAACCCTAACCATAGCCCTAACCCTAACCCTAACCATAGCCCTAACCCTAACCCTAACCATAGCCCTAGCCCTAACCCTAACCATAACCCTAGCCCTAACCCTAACCATAGCCCTAGCCCTAGCCCCTAACCCTAACCCTAACCCTAACCCTAACCATAGCCCTAACCCTAACCCTAACCATAGCCCTAACCCTAACCCTAACCATAGCCCTAACCCTAACCCTAGCCCAGCACTAACTCAACCTCCAGATCCCCTGGGGGGGGGGGGCACTGTCTACCAGAGAGTCAACTCCGCCTGAGCGGAAAGATCAGAGCAGTTGGTCAGTTGGAAAGATCAGTTGGCAGCAAAGGCTCACTGGAGACCCCGGCAAAGCAAATTTGAGCTGGATAAGTTTGCTTCCCTTCTGCACTTCTGTCTGTTCAGTAAGTTTTTTTAGTTTTCTTAGACAAAAATTCAGCTCGAACCGTTGCTTCCTGGCGCTTGCTTAATTCCTGCAGAATTTATTCCGAAGCTCAATGGCTCCGACCGCCCGAAGGGAGACAGGGGGCGGAATATAAACAAGCATTCGGGGCCGCTTCCGCCGCTTTGGGATCGGGGATTAAAATGCCGCCCCAAAATGGCCCCGGCTCCTTTGATCCCCCACTGCTGAACTGCGCTTGCCCGTCTTTACTGCCGGCTTTCTGATTCTCTAATGAGATCACTCATGAACTCCCATATGAACTCCCTAATGAATTCTTGTATGAACTCATGAACTCCCGTATGAACTCCCTAATGAATTCTCCTATGAACTCATGAACTCCCTAATGAACTCATGAACTCCCGTATGAACTCCCTCGTGAACTCCCTTCGTGAACTTTCTCGTGAACTCGCTCATGAAATTTCACGTGAATTAATCCCTCATGAACTCCCTCATCAACTGTATCATGAGTTCTCGTACGAGTATGAAATCGCTCATGAAATCGCTCATGAACTCGCTCATAAGCTCACGAAGTCAGAAACCCATGAACTCAGTCTCTCAGTCGCTCATTTAAACTTTTACTGCACTGTAAAGCAACCTGTCTCTATCCAGCATTGTCTATAAGTTGCCGTTTTGTCGTGAAACTCCTTCCCCTCTCTCCCAAGATTCTGTTTTGTCATTTTTCATCTCGGTACCGCAAAAAGCGCTTCCTCCAGGCTCCCGGGCTTGCCCTCATTATGCAAATTTCCTGCATTTTTGCTTTCAGTTTCTTTGAGTCCCGAGTGCAGCTAACAGGGGCGGGGAGGAAGGAAGAGGCGAGGGGCCTTGCCCTCCCCCCCCCCCGGGGCAATTTAGCGTGAAATTTACAACCCAACTGCGGATAAAATGCAGCAGCTCACCCTGCTCCCAAGCGAGCATTAAATCTCTCACCCCTCCCCGCCCCCGCCGCGCATTTCTAGGAAACATGCCACCTGCGAGAGATGCCCCGGCCCCCCTTGCTGTCTGTGCAGCTGAGGGGCCGAGATCGGCCCATACAGAGGAACCGATTGGCCAATCAATAGATCACTGGGAGTTTTATGACTGCCGAAGTAAAGAGTACTGCCCGGGGTGGGGCTTGTTGACACTGACAGCAAAGTCTCTGGAGCTCAAGAATAAGGCCAACTGGCGCGGCCCCAAATCTCAGAGCTGTTCCGGCCGAGAGCTCTCACAGCCGCCCCCGTTGATGAGGGCCGTTTTTTTTGGGGGGGGGGGCGATAAGTGGCTCATTAAGATTGGCTTCTGCCAGCGCTGCCGCCTCTGCGCGCCGAAATCTTGCAGCCCCCCCTGAAGGAGAGGCTGTCAGGCCTGCGCACTTCAAATCTCAATTTGAGGCCGACCCGAGCTGGCCTCCTTATTTTATAATGCCCTTTATACTGGCTGGCTGAAGATGGAGCGGAGAGGCTGGGAAACCAGCCTAGGAGATTAATGTATAATTTTATTAGTATTGAGCTGAGCAATCCATTAGATTGAAAAGGTGAGAGAGGCTGACAGTGACATAGCAGCGAGGGTCAATAATTGTCTAAAGAAAATTTTACTAAAGTAAAGCAATTTTATACTGACAGCATGCAGCAGGGCTTGGGAGATCTGGCGCACTTGAACACGGCTTTGTGCAAGCCTGCTATGTCACGGCTACATTAAAGCCTGCTTACACATCAGTGCCCGCTTACATCAGTGCTTGCTTACATCATGCAGTTCGCGCTTACATCAGTGCGCGCTTACACATCAGTGCCCGCTTACATCAGTGCGCGCTTACATCATGCAGTTCGCGCTTACATCAGTGCCCGCTTACATCAGTGCGCGCTTACATCATGCAGTTCGCGCTTACACATCAGTGCCCGCTTACATCATTGCGCGCTTACACATTAGTGCCCGCTTACATCAGTGCGCGCTTACACATCAGTGCCCGCTTACATCAGTGCGCGCTTACACATCAGTGCCCGCTTACATCAGTGCGCGCTTACATCATGCAGTTCGCGCTTACATCAGTGCGCGCTTACACATCAGTGCCCGCTTACATCATTGCGAACTTGCACACCAGTGCGCGCTTACATCAGTACCCGCTTACACCAGTGCGCGCTTACACATCAGTGCGCGCTTACACATCATTGCGCGCTTACACATCAGTGCGCCCTCACATCAGTGCGCTCTTAAATCAGTGCGCTCCTTTCCATGTATCTTAATCAGCCTACCAATTAATCAATTAAGCACCATTGTCACACAGGGCCGCCAGCCGCTTGATCCAGTCAGATCTAGAATTGATAATTAACCCAGAGCAGGGCGCCCGCCCCAAACTCTATTATAAAATGGGGGATACGGGGGTAAAGGGTTGGGCGAAGGAGTGAGGCGTGAGTTAAGCAGTCTGAGCTTTTCTACTCAAGGCTTTGTCCTAGATGTGTTTGGAGTCCGGCCGGAGGGACTATTTCTGTACCTAGCAACCACTGTGAGGGACTTATCCATATTTTATTCTCTGTTTGATTTACAATCAAAGACGGTCCGGAACAATTATAAATTTGGCTGGACACTGGAGTGAGTCGGCTAAGGAACCTGACGGACTTTTGAGGGCCCAGCGGCTGAATTTATGCCACCCATTAATTATTACTGAAGTCTTTGATGCTTGCGGATATGAGAATTGAATGAGTTGGATAGTAGCAGGTGGTGCGGTAGCAAAGTGGTCAGAATATAGGGAGACATGGTGACACAAAGGGGGGCCGTGAGACGGGGAGAGGGTGAGACGGGGAGAGGGTGAGACGGGGAGAGGGTGAGACGGGGAGAGGGTGAGACGGGGAGAGGGTGAGACGGGAGAGGGTGAGACGGGGAGAAGGTGAGACGGGAGAGGATGAGACGGGAGAGGATGAGACGGGGAGAAGGTAAGACGAGGAGAGGGTTAGACGAAGGGAGAGAGAGGGTGAGACGGAGGGAGAGAGGGGATGAGACGGAGGGAGAGAGGGGGTGAGACGGAGGGAGAGAGGGGATGAGACGGAGGGAGAGAGGGGATGAGACGGAGGGACGCAGGTGAGGGACTGAAGCAAGGGTTTGCGGGGTCCCGGTGCAGAGAACAGTGGACAATCAATGTGGTCCAAGACGCAGGCTACAGACAGGACATCAGCCGGGTGACTGACAGGCATGACAAGAAGGCAGCCACTTGGATTTTCTGTCTCAGTCCAGGAGAAGAAGACAAAAGTGAACAAAGCCTGCTGCAGGCCGCCAGTAGCCCAGTAGGCCGGTTGGGGGCTCCGCTTTCACTTGCGGCAGATTGACAGGCCGCTTCTCAGGCGGGCTGACTGCTGGATGAAGTTTTGAGAAATAAGAGGAGCATTGGCGCCAGGTGATGGCATTCTTAGTTGCGGGGCCTCAGACTGGGGCTCAGTCTGCTGGTGGGAATTAATAATTTATCCCCGTTAAGTCGGCATCCCACTGCCGCGAAGGGCCAGCGTGTAACCAGGGAAGGAGGGCCGGCCTGCTGGGAAAAATCACTTCGCATGGCAACTAGCAGAGTCAACGGCTAACTTTGAGCCTCAGCTGATGGGGATCGCACAGTTCGTCACCGACAATGGAGGGGCAGGAGGGTGCAAAGAGGGCAGAGGACGTGAGAGTCAATGTGACATCCGCATGGCTTCTTGCCGCATCCTCGGTCTCGGCTTTGAAGTTGTCACCCTCGGCTGCCCCCTGTGCTGGCAAGTTCTTGCCTAAAATTGCCTCTCGCACCAATTTTCTACTTGACCCGCTGGATGTCATTGAAGTTTGATGGATTGTTCCCGCGGCAGTGAAGTTTATAAGGGTCGGGCAATGTGCTGCTGGGTGCTGCTGTTTAAAATTCTGCCACGACTGCGAGTGAAGCGCATGTAGAGATGTTTATCCTTGGCATAATCAAATCAGGGGCTGGGGGGTTGCTGACGGAAGGACCGCCATCTCAGCAGCGAAATATGATGCAGTCACGGCACGTCGGAAATTTGTCCTGCTCAAAATCGAATGATGGCTCTGCGGCATCGGCTAATGAAGTGACTCGCGAAGCGCCCACGCAAGGCCCAGATTCTTCTGTCCGCATCTCAGCGTCTGAGGCGCTTTTTGATACAGCGAAATCTGATCAGAGGCTGCCTGTCTGCCTGCAGTGGGTTTTTTAGTGCTCATTATTAGACCGCTTTTGCTTGGAATCCACCTATAATCCAGATGTACATATTTTTGTTGCCATGGTAACCAACTGGATTCCATGACTGAACGCGTACAAACTTGGCGTCCTATGGGCTCAATTAACGCCCAAGAACTCAATCCAGCACCGCCTGTCACCTACGCTCGCTTGGTGGGGGGCCCTAGAACTCAATCCAGCACCGCCTGTCACACCTACGCTCGCTTGGTGGGGGGCCCTAGAACTCAATCCAGCACCGCCTGTCACACCTACGCTCGCTTGGTGGGGGGCCCTAGAACTCAATCCAGCACCGCCTGTCACACCTACGCTCGCTTGGTGGGGGGCCCTAGAACTCAATCCAGCACCGCCTGTCACACCTACGCTCGCTTGGTGGGGGGCCCTAGAACTCAATCCAGCACCGCCTGTCACACCTACGCTCGCTTGGTGGGGGGCCCTAGAACTCAATCCAGCACCGCCTGTCACACCTATGCTTAAAATAAATCATTCCACCGCAAACCATTTCAGAAGACATTGCCAGACTCCTATCAGCACCAAAAACATGGACACAACGGTGGCTGATATCGTTTCGACGAGCGCCCCAACGGACGCAGAGCTCGAAGCCGGCGAGATCAGCCGCACCATCCGGCTGATCTCCTACGCCGAGCTGGTGACAATCAGCATCATCGGCTCCATCGGCAACTCGGTGGTGCTCTACGTCTACTCGCAGAAGAAGGACAAACAGACGGCCAACATCTTCATCCTGTCCCTGGCCGCTTCCGACATGATCGCCTGCACCCTGGTGATTCCCATGACGCTATTCATGGAGCTGGTGGACTTCCGCACTCACCTGATCGTCTGCAAGCTCTACTACCTGGTGAACGCCAGCGGCATCCCGTTCAGCTGCATGCTGATGTCGGCCATCGCAGTTGATCGGTACTTCTGCATCTGCCGGCCCTTCTTGCGCGCCATCACCCTGCCCAGAGCTCGAGCAATTGTGCTCAGCCTGGGCGGCCTGGCTCTGGCCCTCGGCGTCACCACAGCTGCCTTCTGCAGCGGCGTGGTGGCCCAGTCCGGCCCGAACGGCACCTGGCAGTACGCCAGCCAGGGCCAGTGCAAGGAGATCAACGACATCAAGAAGCTAAACTCCAGCGCTCTGCACGTCTCCGACGCCAGCTTGGCCTTCTTCCACGTGTTCCAGCGGGTGCACGTTTCCCTGTTCGGCATCTGCATCTCGCTGGTCGTGGCGCTCTACGTCTGCATCTACCGCTCCGTGCTGGCCATGCGGCGCAAACGTCGCGAGCTCAAAGGCCAGCAGCGGCTCAACCCGCGGCGCTCAACGCCCGGAGACGAGGCGGCTCCGACCACGGCCAGCCCAGCAGCCGATCACGTTGAGGTGGCTCCAGACGAAGAAGCCGACGCCCACGGCCACCACAGCGAGCAGCAGCAGCAGGAGCAGCAGGAGCAGCAGGAGCAGCAGGAGCACTTGCCGATGAAGAAGCGACGCCGCTCGGTGCTGCCGTCGCGGGACAGCGACGCGATGCAGAACCTGAAGACCGCGGCTATGCTGTTCGTCGTGGCCGTCGTGTTCGCCTGTACTTTTGTCCCGGCCGCCCTCATGATCGTCGGCCTGGCGCCCTTCAGCC
>NIVC01000545.1:0-155000 GCA_002269645.1 Macrostomum lignano | reverse complement strand
CCTGCGACTTCTCCTACTTGCGGGTAACAGACAGGTAAGAGAGGGAAGAGGGCGGGAAGCAGTGGACAGCCGGCATTTGTGCAGGTAGAGATTCCACGCTGTGCCCGTCTCGAGTGACCTGTGGGTAACATGCAGCAGAAATGGGAGAGTCAAGTGCCGGGATGTCGGGACAGCGCGGTGCGGGCAGGCGGGGTAAAGAGATGGAGAGTGGAGTGAAGAGAGGGAGAGTAGACACAGTGAAGAGAGGGAGAGTAGACACAGTGAAGAGAGGGAGAGTAGACACAGTAAAGAGAGGGAGAGTAGACACAGTGAAGAGATGGAGAGTAGACACAGTGAAGAGAGGGAGAGTAGACACAGTGAAGAGAGGGAGAGTAGACACAGTGAAGAGAGGGAGAGTAGACACAGTGAAGAGAGGGAGAGTAGACACAGTAAAGAGAGGGAGAGTAGACACAGTGAAGAGATGGAGAGTAGACACAGTGAAGAGAGGGAGAGTAGACACAGTGAAGAGAGGGAGAGTAGACACAGTGAAGAGAGGGAGAGTAGACACAGTGAAGAGATGGAGAGTAGACACAGTGAAGAGAGGGAGAGTAGACACAGTGAAGAGATGGAGAGTAGACACAGTGAAGAGAGGGAGAGTAGACACAGTGAAGAGAGGGAGAGTAGACACAGTGAAGAGAGGGAGAGTAGACACAGTGAAGAGAGGGAGAGTAGACACAGTGAAGAGAGGGAGAGTAGACACAGTAAAGAGATGGAGAGTAGGCACAGTGAAGAGAGGGAGAGTAGACACAGTGAAGAGATGGAGAGTAGGCACAGTGAAGAGATGGAGAGTAGACACAGTGAAGAGAGGGAGAGTAGGCAAAGTGAAGAGAGGGAGAGTAGACACAGTGAAGAGAGGGAGAGTAGGCAAAGTGAAGAGAGGGAGAGTAGACACAGTGAAGGGATGGAGACAAAAGTTCAAGGAGAATAGACAGAGGCAGAGGTGAGGCATGAGATGAGGCAGGGGTAAGAGAGTATGATGCACCAGAGATTCGTCATTGTTAGTGCAGCCTTTAAGCTTGAAAGTAGGCGCAACTTTACTTTTTTCACATTTGGTTTGATACACAGAGAGAGAGAGAGAGAGAGAAGCAGACGAGCCGAAAGTAACTAATTATAATGCAGCACTGGTCTAGTTAGACAACCAGGACACGGCTCAGTTCTGTTCGCTTATCCAGCAGATTTTATTAGCAGAATTTGAACCCAGATTCTGATTTTTATCCGATATAATCCCCGTTATAAAAATAACGGCGCCCCAAAGAACTTTATATCTCCTGACTGAAGTTACTGTCAGTAGTGAGGCAATCATTTTTATTGCCAATTATTTCACGTGTTAGTTTTGTTATGGCTATGGACACCGGAGTGAATCCAAGGTTGCTGCAATATAAATGCACTTCAGCCGGCTACAATTGCAGTTTGGATCTCCACCTGATTTCTGTAATCCCTGTAAAACTCAAAAATCATGTAATTATTTTGAAGGCCATTTTTTCATCATGTAATCGGTGATTGCTGTAAATACTCACAAAGTGGAAAGAATTACGAGTATCACAAAATTTTATTCCCTCTTAAATCAAGAATATTTAGAATAAAAATATTGCATTCAGGGCACTGTAAAACCATTTTTGTAGCTCTAATTCCATTTGAACACTTATTAGTTCCTACATGCTTTTGGCTTATTATGAAGTAAAAGGAAAACAATATGAAAATGAAGCTTTTACTAAACAGCTACATAAAATATTACAGAGTAACATGATATGCATGCTTAAAATTAATAGAACAGTAAAATCTCGGATACCCCTCCCCCTCGGATACAAGCCTTCCAGACTCACTCCAAAATAGAGCTGGGTAGTGAAAAGCCTTGAGGCTCGAGACCTTCAGGGCTCCTGAACCCCCTGTATAGGATCGCTCTTGGTAATTAGCTGCCCAGACTCGCTCCAAAAAGAAAAAGCCATTTCCGTAGGTTTAGGAGTAACTCCTCACTCGGACCGCTTTCTTAATAGCTTTTCGCTCTCCAATTTTTCTGCGCACTCCCGAGGACTCGCTAGCTGGGGGGGTGGCCTGGGTGGACTCGGTCCTAGCACCGTCCCTGATTCCACTGTTTGGGTTGGCGGTGTCTTGTACCGTAGGCTTGGGTCACTCGCCCTTTCCCTAGCTTTAAGTTGGGTCCAATCCAATAGTTTCCATGGGGTATCTCGGGCCCTGGACAGCTAATGCCTTGGCCCCTGGTAGTGCCCCCCAGCAGCAGAGCCCACCCCGGGCTGATCCGCGGGTAGCTAAGCTTCCCACCCCCGTTTAACAACAACAAAATCTGTTCTAAAATCGTAAAATCGTAAAGACGGTCTCTGACTGTTTTTACCCTGGTTGCCTCTCTGGCAGCTTGTCTAAGGGTTGTGCGCAATCCGATTGGCTATGCCAATTTCTAAGGGTCCGCCCCGGAGGGGCTGTGCCCATCTAAAAACAAACCCTATTTTTCTTAGGTGTACTTTCCAATTCTTTGGCCCTCGGCCTTGGTTTAGGGGGGGGTGGTGCCCGGAGTGAGTAGGTTCTCTGGACTGCAGTGTGGCTAGGACGGGACTGAGCCCCCCGGTCGTACCCGCCCTGCAGGAAAGAACGACCAATTCACAAAGGTGTACGGTAGACCCAGTAGCATGCCAGCCCTGAGGCTGAGCACCCGGGCTGCAGGTCGGCAAGCTGCCTGCTTTAGGGCTATGGTGCTCCTCCTTTCTGCCAATCTTTTTTTTTGGGCTGGCATCCCAGCGCGGTTTTATCCCCTGCTTTTATCTTGTTTTTAGCTTTATTAGGCCTTGAGCCAAACCCAATTTCTTTGGAGTTATGAGCTCTGCCCTTGCCCGGTCCATCTTGCCCTGTCCTCGGGTCCATCTCCTGGCTCCTGCTGTAAGGTCCCTGCTTGCGTGTCTCTGGCTCTCATCCTGACAGTGACAGTGGATTGGTGTCCTGGGAAGGATGTTCGTCCCGAACCGGGGACAACCGGCTGAGTCCGGAGTCCTCTTGCCCTGGGTGCCTCTTCTCCCGACCCCTTGGCCTGGCCCCCAATAATGAGCTGGATAGGCGATGCCCTTGGGTTGGTAGCAATAGAGGCGTCGTAGGTCCGCCTGGAGTCTCCCCCTCGGATACAAGCCTTCCAGACTCACTCCAAAATAGAGCTGGGTAGTGAAAAGCCTTGAGGCTCGAGACCTTCAGGGGGCCAAGACCCTGTATAGGATCGCTCTTGGTAATTAGCTGCCCAGACTCGCTCCAATAGCTTAAAGCCATTTCCGTAGGTTTAGGAGTAACTCCTCACTCGGACCGCTTTCTAAATAGCTTTTCGCTCTCCAATTTTTCTGCGCACTCCCGAGGACTCGCTAGCTGGGGGGGTGGCCTGGGTGGACTCGGTCCTAGCACCGTCCCTGATTCCACTGTTTGGGTTGGCGGTGTCTTGTACCGTAGGCTTGGGTCAACTCGCCCTTTCCCTAGCTTTAAGCTGGGTCCAATCCAATTGTTTCCATGGGGTATCTCGGGCCCTGGACAGCTAATGCCTTGGCCCCTGGTAGTGCCCCCCAGCGGCAGAGCCCACCCCGGGCTGATCCGCGGGCAGCTAAGCTTTCCACCCCCGTTTAACAACAACAACAAAATCTTTACTGCCCCCAGATCACGGATTGTGTGATGAAAAAAATATGTTTTCTTATATCTTCGCAGTGTATTTCTCCAGGAAATCGAACGCTGAATTAATTACGCGATCTTTGAGTTTTACGTCACGTTATACCATGGTGGTCCTGAGTGAGAGAGAAGAATAGGGATGCAGATTCAAGAGGGTAGGCAAGCAGACTCAAGAGAGTAGGCAAGCAGACTCAAGAGGGTAGGCAAGCAGACTCAAGAGAGTAGGTAGGCAAGCAGACTCAAGAGAGTAGGTAGGCAAGCAGATTCAAGAGGGTAGGCAAGCAGACTCAAGAGAGTAGGCAAGCAGACTCAAGAGAGTAGGCAAGCAGACTCAAGAGAGTAGGCAAGCAGACTCAAGAGAGTAGGCAAGCAGACTCAAGAGAGTAGGCAAGCAGACTCAAGAGAGTAGGCAAGCAGACTCAAGAGGGTAGGCAAGCAGACTCAGGTATTGATATTGAGCTTGCAAACGCACATAACTTGATGTAGGCTAATTTTTTAATCCATTATAATTTCTTATTGCACATAAAATCCCTTTTGCTCGGAAGGTTAGCCTGGAAGACCCAGTCTACATTATAATTTTGGAAGCCTATAATACACTTGAATAATATTTGGCATTACAGTACAATACAAAATGCCAGATGCACTCGGTGTCCGTTGAAAAGCAATATTAAAACAAAATATATAAAATTATCGCATCAAAAACGTTCGGCACTGTCTGACCAGCCTAAAAGTCAAAGTCCAGAACGCAGGCCGACAGTCCCTGCACATCTCCGGGGATCAGCTGGTCTGAAAAGCGCTGCTTCAGCGCTTTCCGTCGCGCATCCAACAGCTTGCCAGAGCCGGCAGCTGCGTCCTCGATGTCCAAGAAATTGATGCGGTCTATTTTGGTATTGAAAGAATCGAGCCCGCCGAACATGAGAATTCTCTCATCGACGGCCACGCAGCCCAATGAGCAAATGTCTCGATCCATCTGTGTCAGGGATAAACGTTCGGAATTCAACTTGAAGGGCCAGGTACACTAACTTTGCCTATCTAAATTTCACAATAAAAAATTGACTTCCAACCTTAGTCTCAAGCTAAACCGTAACCTAAAATCCAACCCAAGGACCACTAGTAGATAGACTTAAGTAGTCCGTGATCCAACCCAGTCAGGTAGTTACAGGTGGTAAACTGGGAAACCCAGTTTCAGCCTGAGGCCGTGACGCAGATCAAGATGCAGTCAAGAAGAGGCTTACAGACAGTAGGCT
The DNA here is from genome assembly GCA_002269645.1 of Macrostomum lignano. Taxonomy (NCBI): domain Eukaryota; kingdom Metazoa; phylum Platyhelminthes; family Macrostomidae; genus Macrostomum; species Macrostomum lignano. Next base: position 150,063 of record NIVC01000545.1, on the reverse strand, counting down.
TCTAGGCACCTACATGTAGCTCAAGGTGACTGGTGCATTAGCGTCCTGGAGCCCCAGATCTTGGAGGCTTGCCAGCAAGGACGCTGGCCAGAAAGGACTCAGTGCGCGTAACAAACAATAGACGACAGTTTAGGTAAAATGACTTGTACGCTTGGTTTACTGCCCTTAATCTCTCTTTCGCTAAGTTTATGCTATTCGCGTTTTAATGGGGACTCCCTCTGCAATAGGCGCACCTTTTGACTGAGTCGATGCCAGCCGCTGCCCTCCTGCCAGCGCTCGACCGACCGCAAGCATTCGGAGTAGTACTTGCCGCCCACCGCGTACACAGACTGGCCAATCACAACAGCGCCCAGTAGGCAGCGCGGCTTTGACATTCTGGAGGGCACGAGCGTCCACGCGTTGCTCATCGGACAGTAGATCTCGGCCGTGTCATGCTTTTTCAGGCCGGCGATGCCGCCAATGACAAATACGCGTCCTCGATGCTCCACCGCCGCGGCGTCCTTTCGCATATACAGCATCTGCTCCACCAGGGACCATCTGTTCGAGTTTTTATCAATAGGGAACCTCTCGACGCTTGCTAGTTCGGTTTGACTACTAATGCATCCTCCGATTGCGTAGAGGTAGCCCTGCACCACTGTGCAGCAGTGACCAATTCGAGCCTCGTTGAGCTGCGAGCACACTCTCCAGCCCAGCTGGGGCTCCTGGCGGTCGAAGCGCAGCACCTTTCGCTGTATATTTAAGGCCCAGATGCCGCCGACCACGTAAATATTGTTGCCAGCGGCTACGCAGAAGATTTTCGCTCGAGATCCTTCTTCCCTGAGATGGTAGGGCACCAACACGAACTCTGGGTCGACCACGTGACTCACCCTGATCATAGGTCAAGATGAGAGGAGATCGAGCAAAGTAGCAAGCTGAGCATTATATTTGTCAGACAGAACAATAATTGCCTACATGATGTGCAGTTAGTCGCAATTACAAGCCCCACTATTGTTATGTTGCGAGCTAAATTTAGGCGAGGTACGAGTGATAAAAAATACAAGAAATAGCATGAAAAGATGTTTACACTGTAGATTTAGCATTGGCAAAATCGGATTAGAAAGATACTGATTTCCTATATACTAAAAATGAAAATCTTGTATGTGCGCAATCAATTATCTCCCGAATAGCAATACAATCATATTTCATTGAATTAAAGTACAATTATCGAATGATTGCAGTAGGCTCGTACGTTTGCTCCTCTAATGCTTTCACTTGAACGTGTTTCCACCTTTCAAGTTGATGATGAACTACAGATTATATCAAAGTATGTTATGTGCGTATGTTGTAGTAAGGAAAAAAAGCTCTAGCTTCTGGCTTATATTTGCTTGGAGAGCGAGGTTGCTGTCGCGGTTGCTTCCCGTCGTTGGGGCTTACGCTTGTATCGTTCTTCCTTTGTCACGATTGTTTCAAAAGTACCATAAGCTCACATGAAAAGTGGGCTAAACGATAACTGCTATAAGAGTCAAGTAAGTCTTTAAAAGTCTTTCAAGGGGAGTCAAGCAATGAGTATGCCGTTCCAGGTAGCTTGTAGTGTCTTAACCTAGAAATCCAGATGGCACTGAAGCTGGGACAAATCCATGGCAGCGTGATCTTTGACAGGAGTTCAAGCAGGGTACGACTTTATAGATCGTCTACAATCTACATGTACAGACGGTTCTGACGGACGGCTGGCTTGTGGCCAGAAGAAAAACGTTTTTTTAGTTCTCGATAGCCTGTCTAGATCGGATGCAAAGCCGCAGTGGATAGAAAGGAGGCGCCGAGAGGGGCATTTTTCTTCTCCTGGGCGTTGGCACAGTTGGATTGAATGACACGGGCAGACCTTGGCAGCTCGTAGGCGTTGGGTTAGCATGAGTCGAGGGCTCGTGACTTGTTGAGAGCAAAGCTTCGAAGTGCTTCAAATGTATTAACGTCGATAATGACAGAGTGGTCGATGCGGTAAAGAAAGGCCGTTTCTAACCCTAATCCTAACCTCCATACATTGAGGTTCGGGATAAGGTTACTTCATACACGCATAAATGGTGGAGCTGTATTTTGTTGAGAATTTTAAGCGAATGAGGCGAGCATTGCAAATCAGTGGAACGCAAATTAGTAGAATGGCTTGGTGAAATCTTGCAGCCGCTGTTGCTGCATCAGCAGCACCTGTGCAACTGCCGCCTAAGTCTGGAGCGTGGAGCGACGAGCGGATTGCTGCCGGCCTTGGCATTAGTAGTAGTCGGATGTGGAGTCAGTCGAACGTTGCAGTTGAAGTGGCGAAGGCTGCTGCGGTTGCTGTCCCGCGTCCTGACTGTTACTGCGTGACTTAATTGTCTTCCAATCGTCGGTGGAAGCGAGCGAAGCATGGATAGCGCGTCTACCATGATCGTGACGATCGTCGTTTGATGTTGTTATTGCATGTAAAGCGCCCTGCTACTACTGTTTTCGAGTTGACAATAAACTTTAAAGTACAGTTAACTAATTTAGTAAGGGACAAGCGTGTCCGCTTCAGTTTTTATGATCCTGACATCCCTGTCTGTTTTTGGTGTTGGTTGAGGAGGGAAGATGCAAAGCCTTCTAATGCAACTGCTTGACAAGCCAGAAAGTAAAAGTACGAGTACAACTATGCCGCAGCTATAATGAGCTCGTGCATATAAAGATCACTAGTGAAAAATATTGCAAATCAAAAAAACTCACGTATGCTCGTAAAATGAAAAGGTAATTTACGAGTACAATCTAAGTGCGAAATGACCTAGAATTCCCTTGAGAAAAAATGGAAGATTTGCGTGGACAACAAAACTCACTTTCGACCATCTGGCGGGCCATCCAGTAGCTTTCCATTGTAGGGATTGACGTACATGCAATGGGCAAGCGGCTGGCTTCGGGGAATGCCTTGAGATATTACTGACTCGTTGATGGAGCAGCAGATAAGCAGCAAAACCACTTGGTGAGGCTGCCTTTCCTCGGACTCTTTATGCACTTTCCGATTGTAACGCTGAAAGAAGTCACCAAAAGAGTCCGCGTTTTTTGTAATAAGCCCTTTGTAAATGGACTTCGTAGTCAGCGGCAACTTCTTTCGACAATAAATCTTCTCGCAAACAGTCAACTTCTTGGATCTGACGCAGCACATCAGGCGGTCCAGCTGCGGTGAGATTTCCGCATCCGGAACCTTACGCCGATAATGCATCCACCGGTCGATTATTCGCAATACCTGCCAAATGTTTCACGCTTTTTTAGATTCTAAACCACACGGAGACTGATTTAAGCAAGCAATAATCTAAAAGTATTAAGGTGCTTACGTCGAGTTCAATCTTGCAGTTCAGCATGTCGTGCATGAGCAAATATTCCAGCTCATCTACTTCCAAGCGCTGCAGATATCCATCATGGTTCAGCTTGTTAATATTTCTTAGTATCGGCTTCAGACAGACTTTATACGATTCGTAAGAAAAGTATTTGAAAAGAGAGTGAAAAGCTCTGAGAGCCTCCACGGCGTTGTGGGCAAATACGCACTTCATAAGCTGCACACAGCGGTCCTGCAGCTGATTGCATCCGAGAAAGTCAGAGGCTAAAAAAATTTCGAGATAGTTCTCCACTGTGATGTCTAGCTGATCGTCAGGGCTGTTTATCGAGTCAATGATGGCCCTGACATGCGGCTCGAGATGTGCCATTGAGCCCAGACAGACGTTTAAGGTCCTGGAGCGAGGTGGGTAGTTTGACACCACAAGGCGGCAATATCATTCTTTTAGAATAGCGCGCATAGCCTAAAATTTCAACATGCTGTTGCCCAAAACAGTGCAGAGTAGTCTTAACTTTATTAAAATCTCTCTATTAGGTGTTTACACTTTGAGTACCTTAGAAGTATTCCGGAATTCAGTACTCACGTTGATTGAGAATGCTGGAATGCTGCTTTGAAATAGGTGCTGTGCAAGCTGAGCAATTGAGGACTAACTTGCCTAGTCTCGCCTGAATCCACCAATACAACCGTGTAGGTGTTGAAGAACGATAGGTCTGCAGATAGCCAGTCAGTGTCCCATTCAGTAGTGATGTACTCCTGCACCAGCTGATGCATCCGGGGCTCCAGCTGATTAGACATTAGCATCTGCGTCAGCTTAGGAAAGGCTCTTTGCAAAATATTACTTTTCTCAGTAGCGTTTGTACTTTGTATGTGAGACTGCTCGAATATAGAGTCGGAAATATCGAGAGACTTTTCTGTTCTTTCATCCTTTATACTTGGCGGCAGGACATCGCATGATTTGGTAAGAACATCCGTAAAAATTGACAACTTTGGTGAATGTTGAAAGGTGACACCATGATCCGGAAGGTTATTTCGTACTGACTTCTGAATGAAATTTGACGCTGGCTCTTGTTCACTTGCGTTCAGACTGTCTGGTGCTGACTCGGTAATGACGCCGTTTGAGGCTGGCTCTTGTTCAATTGCGTTCAGATTGTCTGGTGCTGACTCGGTAATGACGCCGTTTGAGGCTGGCTCTTGTTCAATTGCGTTCAGATTGTCTGGTTGTGACTCGGTAATGACGCCGTTTGAGGCTGGCTCTTGTTCACTTGCGTTCAGATTGTCTGGTGCTGACTCGGTAATGACGCCGTTTGAGGCTGGCTCTTGTTCACTTGCGTTCAGATTGTCTGGTGCTGACGCGGTAATGACACCGTGTGAGGCTGGCTCTTGTTCACTTGCGCTCAGATTGTCTGGTTGTGACTCGGTAGTGACGCCGTTTGAGGCTGGCTCTTGTTCACTTGCGTTCAGATTGTCTGGTTGTGACTCGGTAATGACGCCGTTTGAGGCTGGCTCTTGTTCAATTGCGTTCAGATTGTCTGGTTGTGACTCGGTAATGACGCCGTTTGAGGCTGGCTCTTGTTCATTTGCGTTCAGATTGTCTGGTGCTGACTCGGTAATGACGCCGTTTGAGGCTGGCTCTTGTTCAATTGCGTTCAGATTGTCTGGTGCTGACTCGGTAATGACGCCGTTTGAGGCTGGCTCTTGTTCACTTGCGTTCAGATTGTCTGGTTGTGACTCGGTAATGACGCCGTTTGAGGCTGGCTCTTGTTCACTTGCGTTCAGATTGTCTGGTGCTGACTCGGTAATGACGCCGTTTGAGGCTGGCTCTTGTTCAATTGCGTTCAGATTGTCTGGTGCTGACTCGGTAATGACGCCGTTTGAGGCTGGCTCTTGTTCACTTGCGTTCAGATTGTCTGGTTGTGACTCGGTAATGACGCCGTTTGAGGCTGGCTCTTGTTCACTTGCGTTCAGATTGTCTGGTTGTGACTCGGTAATGACGCCGTTTGAGGCTGGCTCTTGTTCAATTGCGTTCAGATTGTCTGGTGCTGACTCGGTAATGACGCCGTTTGAGGCTGGCTCTTGTTCACTTGCGTTCAGATTGTCTGGTGCTGACTCGGTAATGACGCCGTTTGAGACTGGCTCTTGTTCACGATTGTTAAGATTTTCTGAAACTGTCTCCTGAATGATATAAAATTGTTTGCCAAAACCATTGCCATCGCTGTGGTCGCTTCTTGGATATTGATTCATGGCAGATTAGTCTAATGATTTTACTGCCAACAATTGTGAACTCCTCCGTCTGTCATTCAGTCATCTAGGCCAAAGGCGACTTGCTTCCTTGTAATACTTGAAAAACACTAGATGCCACATGTGAATGATACGAAATGAATTGCCATAGAACATAATAAACTTTTTTCTATATTGTAGATAAAATTCTACCCTAGACACTATAAATATTTTTTGATTTTTTATAGCTACTGTCTGGCTACATGAATCAGCTATCCTTTCAATTCGGTAATCTGCATTCCTCAATTCCGCAATCAGGCAAAACAATAACGCACGCAGATCCTGTCTGCACGTGCCAGATTTCCAGAGGGACCCGATTTTTTCCCGAGTATTAAACCCCAGCCCATACAAGGACAACTAAAGCGAAATATATACAGGACGCGACAACTCACGTTTCATGGAAAAAGTTTTGAAGGCCACTTTAGATAAACATTTAGCTGGATGCTAACGCTTTGCAACTAACATTTATTTATATTGTTTACAGATTCTACTCGGCCAATCGAACCCCTCGAAGAGTTAGAGCAAAAGCCGCGAATGCTATTTTATCCTAAAGGGGAATAAATTTCGATGGTCCCAGCGAGAAAAGACATCTCCACGTGCATCCATTCAAAAGTGACATTGTTTGGTAAAGTGACCTTCAAAATATTTCCCTGTGGCGGCCAGACTATGCGACCGGCAGCACCAGTGCAGCCGCACTGGAAACCCCCCCCCCCGCCAACCTCTGTCTAGCTGAGGTGGGGTGGTGGCGCACCGCGCTAGCCGGCTCGCTAAGCCAGGGGGTTGGCGTAGCCAATCACGCCACTCCACATGTGCGCACCTCCCTCGGACCCTCAATAATCTCGCGCTGTTTTCACTTGTATAAATAAACGCGCAATGCAGTGCAAAATCTTCGCTGCCATTCCATCTATTGAAACTAAAAGGCCTTCCGCCTCATCCCATAGATTTCGCGTGTTGTGTCCTTCTACGCACTTTAGTATTCCTTGACCCCATGCGCACTTGTTATCTGTCTGCACCAACCGCCTCAGTGCCAACTAATCAACACATTCAGCTAAGCTCTCGCGCACTTTCTTACTCCTACAATGCAACACTACTGCCTCAGTTGATAAAGCTATCACATCAGCATTCTGTCTTATTTACCAGATCACACTGAAAATTCAGATAGTAGTACAATGCGTACACCGACTGGCCAATCACAAAAGTGTCTAATAGGGGCAGCCGACAGTCGGGAGGACACGAGCGTCCACATGCCGCTCATTCATCGGGCAGTGGATCTCGGCCGTGTCATATAATTGCTGGCTGTTGCATCCGACGATGGCAAACACGTTTGGGAAAATTTTCTGTTAATTAAGGGTTGTGCAGTTGCAACTAGACCTTAGCTTGATTAGGGTAAAACAGTAGTAAGGATAGCAAAACTCTGCCGAAGGGAAAGCCGCGGAAATTCCGTGGACCTGGGGGAGCGGTGTGCGAGGGTTGGATAACGCTACCCCGATCGGTTTTCTCGTATCTTCTATTTCAGAATAGTCCAAGTGAAATTGCTCACTGGCGCATAGGGTGGCGACTTTTTAATGTTGCTGAGTATACATAAAGTTTCATTTCGTAATCCCAGTGGGAAAACGTTTGGGCGAACTGTGGGTTTTACGTATTAGATATTGAATACAGTTTACCCAGTGTGAATAAAACCGGTACCATTTTCAAACTTATACCAGTGGAATCACAGTTTCAATATGCAAGAATTTTTTTCCTTCTTCTCTTCTATTCTCTACTTCTCTTCAATCTGTCCTCTCTATTAACTAATTTTTGTTCCACATATCTATCGAAAGGGGCAGTGGGCGAAGGACCAATTTTTGTATTGCTTTTTTGTCCCACAACGAGCCTGGGCAGCCCCCGAGATTCGCAGTCTATATTCTATATATATCTATGCCTCCACAGACCATCTGTTGACCATATAGAATAGAGAGAATGGACTTCTCTCCATCTTGCTTCGTTGAGCAATTTAAGGTCTCTTAGCAAATGTGCGAAAGGCGGCTGCATCCAGGAGCCATTCCATCGATTTTTCAACTAACAAACAACTAACAAATAACTAACAAAACAAGCCACCTGCAACCGGCGCAGAAAATTAAGAGAACAATGACTGCTGCATCTGCATCTGCACCTGCCGAAATCGAGTTCGGTGCCTTTTACAGTGAACCGGACCACGAACGGCCGATTGGTACAACCGTTCCTTCGTCTACATGCACTTCCTGACCTGAACACACTTTGGCTAGAATAATCACGAAATTCGTAAAGTCCTAAACAAAACTTAATATTCGTCTTGATTCGCAATAAATGCACGCGCGACTGGTGGGTGCTATTTTAGTTGTCCGTGAATAACTCCGCCCTCAGGTTGATATTTCTGTCTGGCATCCCAGGGAATCCTATTGACATCCCTTGCAGCAAACATACAGGCCTCACTGGATTGGCTTTGTGGCGTGTTGCACCTTCGATACAAGGAAATTACCATTCTACTTGACCGAAGGTTTTAGGGGGGGGGGTTATTGTTTAGCTAAGCTAATTATTATGACGCGAAAAGTGACACCCAGGTAAACTTTTATGGGCAGTTTGCGAGGGGTTGAAGGTGTCTTGCGCAAGGTACGGCATTTGGTTCTAGAATTTCTTCAATGACTGGATGGCGCCTAAATGGAAATCGGGCAGTTTAGCAGCAAAAAACAATTTAATAGCCAATCAGAATTCCTCACCACTAACGATTGAAATCTGAGTCGCTTAACACTTTTCGGTGATTAATAGTATAGCCCACATTGGTGCGAAAGAGTAAGGAAACTGTGACAGTAGCAAGAGATTCTCGAAAGTAAATGGAAAAGTTTCAGCTGGGAAACTTTGAAAAAAAGTTTCAAAGCCGCCAAATGCAATCCGAGATTTTCTTCTTTATCCTGCTGCAGTGTGCTGCGCATTCGCTGTCCTTGAACTTCAAAGTGGCCGTGGTGGTCGAGAATGGCGCGGTGAATCGCTCTCTCATTGCCAACACCTTCAGCCACCGAGTCAGCTCAAACGGGCGGGTGTTGTCGGGTCACAGCATCAGCTTTGTCGAGATCAACGCCACTTCCTGCAGTGCTACCCAGATCGTCAAGTCAAGTACGCTCGTAAGTGTGGCAATCTACCATATTTTATGTGTCTTTAGAGTCTGACTATTGTCTGTCCAAGTACATGGCCTACCCACAGTGTGTGAGCAGACAGGCCTATCAGGCGTGATTGCCGTCGGTCAGTGCAGTACACTGATGCAGATTTCGGCAGCCACAAAGACGATGCAGCTGCCACTCATCTCGATTCCATCTGGGATCTGCAAAGAACAATATTCGTCTACGGGTAAGTCTCAGTCTTTAACCAGAATTGCAGAATTTACGAGGAGCATTTAACCTCATTAAGCACTAGTGGGATTTGATTGAAAATCGGGTTCACTTCAGACTACAATGTCTTCGGAATGCACGATCCGATACACATGGTCAATGCGGTGAAGACAATAGCCGCAGAGTCTGCATCTGAGGCGGTCATATTCTTTGACAGCAAGCAGAGTCAGTACTTAATGATGAGAATCAGATACTCAAATATCTGACCTATCTAATTATGTGCACTAAATCGATTTCAGATATAATGGTGTTGCAAGACTTACAAAGCTCGTTACGAAACACGGAATCAGCTCGCTCACATTCCAAGTGGACACAAATAGCGGAGCTCTGGTCACCGACCTCGACGCGCACATGACTCGACTTCTGAAAAAGAAGGTGTTCCACATGTTGGTGCTGGCCGAACCAGCTAATGTCTTCGCAATTATTGATCACGCAAACACGTCGCTGGTGATGCAGCAGAACTACTTTTGGCTCATCATCGATACGGGAATCGAAAAAAGGTCAGATAAGACACTACATCATCTCGAAATCGAATGTCGCTCTCGTCAGAGGAGGCACAACGGGAATCAACGTTCCTGGATCATGTTCCGCTCTCCTGTGGGAGACGTGTTCGACAGTTGCGACACAGACTGGATCCGAGTGAGCAGTGAAACGCTTGTGTTTAAACACTTGTGAAACTGTAAAAATGATCTTACAACTGAAATGCTTGTAATTCTGAAATGACAATTACAGACACTGGACACTCGATTTGTTGATGCAGTCGAGGCTCTGGCGAAGGCACTAAACGATGCGGTCACTGAGTCGACGTTCAATGTCAGCAACGCTGCCTGCAATCCTCTCGTTCAACTCGACCACCGGCCACTTCCACTCGCAGGGCATTGAAGTGGTGGGCAGCTTCAACCAGAAGATGACATCGCCTATTCAGTTCATTCAGTCGGGAATGTACAACACCAGACTGGAGTGCTAAACGTTTTGTTCAGAGAGAAAGGCGTTAACCTCGTGTTCCTAAACACTTTCCTGGGATTTAAGAACGAAACTATTTATATCTGCAGCACTGAAGTGAGTCAATTTTGTGCCGTCGTTTGATACTATGTTTGCTCAAATTTTCGAAGACTGAAAACTTTTTATGTTCGTAATTTCAGATTTTCCCTTTCAAAATTTACCGGCAAACCTTTACAAACAAGACTGTGATTGTGGGTGGAATGCTTAAGGACGTCTTGGATATTCTCGCAAAGCGCTTGGACTTTCGGTGCGTGAATTCTTCCGTTAAATCTGCCAAATTTTTAGGTGCTCTTCAATGAAAGTTTCCGATTCACCAAATCATCTTAGGTACACAATGAAGGTGCCTGACGATAGCCAGTGGGGCGGGCCGCAGGCGGGGAAGAGCTACTTCTCCGGACGCGTCGGAGAAGTACAGAGAGGAGTGAGTGTTTTACTGGGAGGTGCAACTTAAAAATTTACAATCGAACAGTTAGTAACATCCTTCTGTTTGAAAACCTTCAGATTGTTTCTATCTGAGGTTCCACCTTCACTAAGACCACCATTCGCGACAGTGTGGTCGACTTCTCAAGTGGAATTCTGGTGCCCCGGCCTCCGTCCATGTCAAAGCTGTGGAATGTCTTCACTCCGTTCAAATACGATGTGTGGATTCTGGTCATTGTTTTCATATTTGCATCCGCCACCATCACCTGGGTGCTGGCTTACTTCTCTCCGTTCACCGCCTACAACCTGGGACTGAAGTTCGCCTTTGCGGATGAGATCTGGCTGCAGGAGTACATCTGAAGCGTGGTTGGCAGCTTCCAGGGTCAGGACTTCTATCCGTTCGCCATGTCTCCAAAAGCTGTGCTGGCCTTCTGGTGGATTTTCGGCGTGATCATTTTCGGAGCTTACACCGGTGAGGGCTGCAAATATTTTGACTTCGATGGCCTTGGAAACCTGGAAGCTGAGCTCAGAAATGTCGCAGGTTGGATCCTCATTTCGTTAAACTTGCAGGCGACCTGACTGCCCATCTGACAATCAGCTTCACAGATTTGCCCATAAAAACGCTAAGCGATCTGGTGGCTCAGTCAGCCATTAAGCCGCTGGTACCTGGAGGAACCGGTTTATACACACTGCTGTCTTTGAGCACCGGCGGCGTTTATCGACAAGTTGCGGACAAAATGCTGATGTCGGACAATATCCCTGCGTGCATTGAACAGGTTCATTCAGCCCTCAGCCTCTTAACTTTACTGCTCTGTATCTACGAGCACATAATTATCAGATATTTGCTCATCCATTTTCATTTCCAGACATTTCAAGGACAGGAAGCCTGCATGGCGGACTACACAGCTCTCCTGTACGTGGCCAGAGCCAACTGCAGTAAGGTGTACATTGCTGACGAAATGTTTAACGTGGCTACCATCGCATTCATGTACCCGGAAGCCGCAGCCAATCAAGCTGAATGCACGCACGCAAGATCACCGGAAACGATAGATAGATAGATAGATAGATAGATAGATAGATAGATAGATAGATAGATAGATAGATAGATAGATAGATAGATAGATAGATAGATAGATAGATAGATAGATAGATAGATAGATAGATAGATAGATAGATAGATAGATAGATAGATAGATAGATAGATAGATAGATAGATAGATAGATAGATAGATAGATAGATAGATAGATAGATAGATAGATAGATAGATAGATAGATAGATAGATAGATAGATAGATAGATAGATAGATAGATAGATAGATAATGCGAAATGAAACCACGCACACAGTTGAAGCAAATTCACAACTTCTTTAATTCTAAGAAAAGAACCGAATTTTCGACCTAAACAGGGTCTTCGTCAGGGTATATTGTAAATAAAAAACTGTGAAAAAGGGCAAATTAAAACAGAGTTAAATATTTATAGTCTCGCTGCCAGACGAAACTAAGTGTTATAATTTCGCTATGAAAATGCATATTGCACCAGCTGTAGAGATTTTTTAGCACTCATAAAATACCAGTAGCTTAATTAGAACCTGCACTGTGAGTTGCAAATGTTAAAAGCAAGTTTTCATTGAGCAAAATTACTGTAACTAGAGAAATAAGCAAAAGATGCCTGGCATCTTAAGCATCTTAGTTTTAGTTTAGTACTAATAATAATAATAATAATATTAATTGATTACACCTGCCCCAATAGGCAGATGTGCAACCGACAGCTCAGCTGCAGCTATTGAGTGGCGCAAAAGATGCCTGGCATCTTAAGCATCTTAGTTTTAGTTTAGTACTAATAATAATAATAATAATAATAATTGATTACACCTGCCCCAATAGGCAGATGTGCAACCGACAGCTCAGCTGCAGCTATTGAGTGGCGCATCTGAAGGCTGCGTACGGCTGTTCAGTCCAAGAACTGGGTGTCGCCACACACGGCTGAATTTTACAGCTGGGTGAACTGAAGCAATACAGGCAGAGTCAAGTGTCTTGCTCAAAGACACAAATTGTTCCAGTGAGATCGGTAATCGAACCCCCAACCTTCAAGTCGTGAGTCCAGCGCTCTTACTACTTGGCCACAACCCCTTAAGTTTAGGGTGAGGTTTTAAAGTTAGGTTTAGGTTTCACGTAATAGTTTTAGGGTTTGGGCTAGTGTATTACGAGTAAAATACGCCTAGTTGAAAGTTCGCCATGTTGGTTATCGTTAATTATCTGCCTACGGGGTCCACGGTATTTCCGCGGCTTTCCCTGTGGCAGTTGTGCATCCTCTACTACTGTTGACCAACGAGATAACGAATGAATTTCGAGAGATGAGAAAGTGAATAACGATACGACGACAATAGCATTGAATGTCTGATCAAAACTATCCACTTAAATTTGTAACAATAAATTTGTCTCTGGATTCCCAAGAATCCAGATCGCTGTGTACAGAATAAAAGTTGGGTGCGCGAAGCAGTACTCGCTTCATTCAATACCCAGTCAAATAAAAATAAAAATTTCACAAGAATATTCTGCATTTAAGAATAACAAAAGTATATATTATTTTGTGCCAGACTCACTTGCTCCCAAGAAGAACTGGGTGACGAATCTTGCATGCCGAAGCCAACATTCAACATCAATTCAAAACGATTTTTTATTTGTTTTTTTCAAACTACCTTAGGTACTAGGAAATGTGCTCACTTCGCAATACTGCAAACAGGAATATAAATATGAAACGAAAATGTGTAAAAGCTCTAAACTATGAGCACGATGAAGCTCAACATCCTACGATGAAAATGAAAATCTCCTGTCTCCGAATTTTTTTCGGTAAAACCGGCTTCCTAGAATTTTCCAAGAAACGTATAGTTTCCCGTCCTTCTACTTGAGAAGTCATTGGCTGCCAAGAGTATCGGGGAACATAAAACTGATTATTATTCAGCAAAAAATTCCATTTAGCAACGCAGCCACCACCCACAGAAAAGGGTGAGAGATGCTAGGCAACTATATTCGTATTTAAAACATCGTTTAACAGTAGAAAGACCACGCTATTTTTCTCCATGGGGAAAGACCAGGGGGTGTATTACAAATACACACAACCAATTTCACCATAGCTCGCAAACCAAATAACCGATTTTCGTAAAAGTCCACAATTTGGATCAAAATTCCCCCCCCCCTTTTCGACGAACTAACTTTCAAAGTCATCCGACGTCAGCATCGTCGAGATATTCAACGATTCTTGTTGAAGACACTGGTGGCAAGGACAACCAACACTACACTGTATAAACCTTTATGGTGAATCCATATTGGCTCAATAATCTGGGTCCATCTGTCGTAGAGGCCTTTCTTCTCAGCTTTCTAGGCACCAGGGTCCCCTTCATCAACGTCTGGAGCATCGGCGGCGACCGTCGGGACCTTCAACAAAAGCACCCGATCGACATCTCAGAGACGGCTGCGTTCCCAAAACTGAAATGGAAGAATGCTGAACATGGTGCAGGACCATTGTATAATATGCAGACATGCCTGGTTTGGTGCCTTGATAGAAAAATCACGATGTTGGTGGTGCCAGCTCGTCGGGGCCGTGTGGTGGCACTCCGTTGAAGGTCCCGAAGGTCGTCCGTATGTCTACAGGTCAGCCTAGAGGGTCGCCATCGTCCATTTCATTCACCGATTGTGTCTACTGACTGAATGCTGCATGCAGAAGAGGATTCTTCCATTTCAGTTTTGGGAACGCAGCCTTCTCTGAGATGCCGATCGGGTGCTTTTGTTGAAGGTCCCGACGGTCGCCGCCGATGCTCCAGACGGTGATGAAGGAGACCCTAGTGTCTGGGATGCTGAGAACAAAGGCCTCTATGACTGACATGCATAGTTTCTTGAGCCGACGTGGTTTAATAATGAGATTTTGGAGCAGAAAAAATTGCTAATGTTGGTGCTTTTTGCCACCGGACACCCCGAGGAGAATCGTTGAATATCTCGACGATGCCGATTTTTTGTGATTCTCGAAGTTGCTTTATCAAATAGAGTGGAAACATTTTAGCCTGTGTTCGGGATTTTCATGGCAATTGTTTGAATATTTTCGGAAATACAGACAAAGGAAAATGTGTGTATTTGAAATACACCCCCATGGTCTTTCTACTGTTAATCGATATATTTAGCCATCTGTAAATAATGCTTTCTTTCTAATTACCAAAACCAAACTTTTTAATTTCTTTGAATAAAATAGAACTGAGATACATGATTTCTTATCGAGAAATAAAAATGCCAAGATCAAGTGTTTCTGCATATAATTCAACGAGGAATTCATTGACGCATTGAGACAAATGCTAAAATTTGGATACCAGTTACAATTTTTACTTCGCGGTCCACGGAATTCCCGCGGAGCTCTACCCCTATGTACATGTACGCCCTATATGTATTCTCACGGCGGGCCCACGCAATTCCCGCGGAGCTCTACCCCTATGTACATGTAATCACACACGCCCTATATTGTACTCTCACGGCGGACCCACGGAATTCCCGCGGAGCTCTACCCCTATGTACATGTAATCACACACGCCCGATATGTACTCTCACGGCGGACCCACGGAATTTCCGCGGTTTTCCTTGCGGCAAGTTGTGCTATCCTCTACTGCTATTGTATTTACAACCGACACCAATCGGAGTATTTTATTTATATCGGTAATGCATTAGCAATGGCTCAAAACTTTTCGAACTAGTTTCTGCAATGTATTTTCCCCATATAATCTGTGCCACAGTCGCTGTTTTACAAAGTACTTTTAATAAAAACGATAGCAAGGCTTGCATAGAACAGGCATTCACTGGAAATTTTCAGAAAATGAGAGCTGCTAAATGACGGTCGGTCAGCCATCGTCCGGAAGCTCGTCGGAGTCTTCATCAGTCAGCAGCCGCATCGGCGCAGGGCAGAAGCCGTCCGGGCTGCTGGACTTTCGCCGACGCTGCCTAGCCAGCTCCTCCGAGTAGTCCAGCAGGTCCAGGACGCAGGTGGTCAGACCGGAGGCTGGGAAGGGCATGGCGTGGGCCGTGCCCATTCGTTTGGTGCCCGGCTCAAGCCACTCTACTGAGGCCATGATCTCCTTCTCGCTGGGGCCGCAGATGCCGCCCAGGAGGAAGATACGGCCGTCCAGGATGCAGCAGCCAAAGTTGCTGCGCGGCCGGCTCATCTGCGGACGGGAGGGTCGGGCTTTGAAAACTCGCTAGAGTAATAGTGGGTAAGTTGCCAGGGGTCAGAGTGCAAATTTCGGGAGAGACGGAATGCTAGCGCAAAGCTTCTGTGTCATTTTGCCCCAGCTAACAAGACCCTCAGAGTGGCGCTACGTGTACCGCCTGCCCATCCCAAAACTGCATGCAGGAGGCGAGGACCTCGCAGTGCAGCCGCCATCCTTTTGACTCGCCCAGCCAGCTCTCGACTGTACGCAGCCAGCCGGCCGAGTTGCGGCCGCACACGGCGAAGACGCCGCCTCGGCCGTCCGGACTGAGCACCAGGCCGAGGCCGGTGCGCGGCGAGTTTAAAAAGCCGTTCAGCAGAGTCCACTCGCCGGCAGCTGGGCAGAAGGTCTCGGCAGTGTCCAGGTGCGCCCGACCGTCGAAGCCGCCGACTACGAGCAGACGGTCGGCGAGGGCGACAACGGCCGCCTCGCAGCGCGGCCGTCGCAGCGGCTCGATGGCCACCCAGCTGTTGTCGTTACTTCGCATTCGCTCGACGTGGATGAGCCGACGCTCGGCAGTCTGCCCACCGATGCTGTAGAGGTAGTTGTCCAGTGCGGCGCAGCAGTGGTAGTACCTGGGGAAATTGGAAAGCAGAGTTGGCCTAAAGCATCAAAAATTAAACTTACTAGAATAGTAAAATAGGTGTCTAAAGGACAACAGCGCTCTTTACTCACTTTATGACGCGTACTAGGGTTACCTGGGGTACCTTGGCGAAACGCAGTCTCACTAGAAAATGCCCTTCAAGATTTCTCACAATTCACCTTGCCTGAAGCATGCAGGAGCCTTCGTACCAACCAAGGTGCGGGCGTCGCCTGTCGAAGCACAGCACCGACTTGAGCGCCTCAGCGCCGCTGTAACCGCCGACAAAATGAACAACGTCGCCGAGCAGAGCGCAGCAGGCGTGCGAGCGTTCGTCAAGCCAGCCAACCTGGTGGCGCTGGGCTGCATCCGGCGAGCGGAGGTCCCATACGTCGGCGCGGGGGTCGTACACCTGGCAGAAGGCCGTCGGTCCGTGTCGACGATACCAGCCGCCGAGTAGAAGCAGCACCTGCACGCACGAGTCGGTTTGCACAACGTGACCTCTAGTTATCCTAATTATCAAACTTCACTGAACATCTGCGCTGGATTTTGTTGCAGGAATCAATTCAACGACCGTCGATAGATTAAAATATACATGTACATGTAAGTGAAATGAGAAGAGCAGCCCAGCGATAAACGGGTCTGAGCCTCTCGCCTCACGACCCCCTTGGTTCAATTCCTTGCGCGGCCACAATAACCTGAGGCTTCTGCACCAAATTGGACAGTGAACAGGGGTTGTCGGTCGCCCGGTCACATCCATGAGGGCCAACCACCAAGGCACAGAGAGTGTACATGCCTGATAATTAGAAACACCCAACACCCATGAGGGCCAACCACCAAGGCACAGAGAGTGTACATGCCTGATAATTAGAAACACCCAACACCCATGAGGGCCAACCACCAAGGCACAGAGAGTGTACATGCCTGATAATTAGAAACACCCAACACCCATGAGGGCCAACCACCAAGGCACAGAGAGTGTACATGCCTGATAATTAGAAAGTCAGGGCCGCTGTACAATTTTTGTGAGCGTGTGTATGAGTGAGTACCTGCGTACAGTAGAGAAAATTGATGTACTGCAACAATGGACCAACTAGTACCTGATGAGGCCAGCGAGGCGGCTTGGACTTGGCCAGCTCAGCCTGGTGCCTGTCGCTGAAGGAGCTCGACAGCGGGAAAATCCGCACGAAGTCGAGAAACTCCTGGTTGCCGGTGATCAGCGGCTCCTGCAGCGCCGCCTCGAACTCGTCAGACTCCATATGGCCGAAGCGAACACAGCAGAGAAGCCGCTCGATCTGCTGCTTCCGCTGCTCCTGCGGCTGGTCCTCCGGCTGCCGCTTCAGCCACTGGCTGATCGTCTGCAGCACCTGCAAAGCGTTGGAGCTGGCCTTCTGTTAACAACAGTAATAGGAATGCTTGCTTACAATTGGTGTGCTTTCTTGTCTACGTATTAGAGAGATGCATCGCATGGAAATGTCTAGCGTAAGAGCTACCAGTACCTGTAGCACCTCTCTTCAACTTCAGCTGGACCTCATGGAGAAACTCTAGGTGCTCTGCAGGGTGACTCCATTTAGAGCTCACTGAGCTGTTGTGTGTCAATCACGGAGACACGCAGGATACTCAAATACGAGTATCCCAAATGCACTTCCAAACTAACCGAAATTCCAATCGACCAACCAACCTGTAGCTCCGACGCACAGTTGAGCAGCTTGTGACTCAGAATGGCAATCAACGCGTCCGTGTCCAACTGCAGGAAACTGTCAGTCAGACGGAGCTCCGAGAAGGAACGCAGCACGCAGCGCAGGCTGACCTGGGTGAGGTCTGGCAGATTCAACAGCCGAGAGAACTGCCAGATTCCCAAAGCGGCCTGCGGGTCAACCGAGCAGCGACGTTCGATGAAGCGCAGACACTGGGCGCGCAGCGGCTCGCAAAGAATAAAGTCGGAGGCCAGAAACAGCGACAGGCAGTTTTCTTCGGTGACTGCGACCCGGCATTTTCGTAGGCTGATTCCGGCCAGAGCTGTTGAAATGCTGCCGCACAGGCAGTTGAGCCACCCCAGCCGGAGCTCCACGGGGCTGAAATGGGTTTGAACAGACCGTGCTGACGGAGGCTGAAACAGACTACAGAGCTCGTGAACTCCTTAGGAACCACGTCATCGATTGTTTTGTTTGGATTTTCAGCGTTGGTTCTTGTAGTGAGCTTGCATATCGCTGAAAAACCGTTAATGCCCGGCTGACCACAGCACAGTTAACAACTCACTTCTGCGGGCTGTATTTGAACAGCGAGTTGAAGAAGCCGCTGTGGAAGCCAACCGAGAACGCATTCACAGAACGGGTCTCCTGACAGTCCACGAAGTTGATCGAGTGCGTGTTCAGGAAGGACAGATCGGCGGTCATCCAATCCAGCTTGTGGCCGTCCATGAATTCATGATAGGCGGTCTGTAGGTGATGAGGCAGGCAGCCTCCGGCTAGGTCTTGCGTTATCAGCGGGAAGGCCAGCTGTTGCAGCGCGCCGTTGCCTCTGCCGACCAAGACATCGTTGCTGGCATTCCCATCGGTCGACGATGCGATGCTCGTTTCAGTCATGCTCGACCTTGACAGCTTTCGAGTGCAAAAGCAAGCTGTTGCCGTCATGCTCGCTCGGCTGCTGCTCAATTTCTGAATTTGCTCTCAAACTTAGCCCGCCCCATAGACGGCCCGCACTCGCGTGAGCAATCAGTAATCTGCCATGATGATTCATGGCTGCTAATTTTAGCTTATTCTTCTTCTTTTTTACCGCAGCTGTCATGGCCGCGGGCGCACCCATTTGTGCACCCCTTCCTCTATTTGAGCTTTCTCCGTTTGATGATCTCCTCCACAGATTCTGGTTCCTTCCTCAATACTTCCTTAACTTTTCTTCAAACCCAGGCATTTGCACGAGTTTTTCGACGGGAATGTGGCCCCATTGCTAAAATGTTTCATGATTGCGTACGTATAATAAGCATTTTTAATGGTCCTTGAAAATGTCTTCAAAAGTGATTTGCGAATATTTAGTATCTTTCGATAAATTTCAAAAAGGAGCATCTGTTTGGCTCCCAGAAGCAGCAACCTGTAGCACCTCAACTCTCCAGACGATGAATTGCTGAACAATGAATTGAAAGGACAGATGTGAGAAGCTCCCATAAGAATTTGAGTGATGGGAATGCATTCAAAATCGAAATTGCCAGAACCAGAAGCGGGTATATAGCTACGAGCTAACTTATGATTGCCTTTGCATCGCTACAAATTTAATACTTCCAATTTTGCGTTCGACAGTTACATTCTGATTTTCGGATAGCAACTTCTGCAGAAATGATGTTCAAGTTGCTGCTTTCTGTGCTCAGTGTCTGCATCAGTGTAGAGTTGCCAGCAGGCTTGGCTGGACCCAAACAGTCTCTGTGGAGGCAGGAGAATGCGCTATGCACTCCCGACACCCTGACGAACTCAATCGCTCGACTCACTGGAAACTCCGAGACTCACTGCGCCATCTTGGCTGACGAACAGTTCCCGACCGGAGCTCTGGTGACGCAGTTCGACCGGCTCAGCCGAGTCTGCACCATCTTCAGCTTCCAGTCCGTCTGCCGCCACCTGACTGCCCGCCAGTCGCCCGGCTGCGCGGTGTTCCTCCGGTTTCCCGTCAACCGCCGATCGCTGAACGCCAAGCTCAGCAACCTGTGGCTGGCCGGCGGCGCCAGCCGGCTTGAGAACCTGGTGTGCCAGGCCGATGCGGACACGAACCGCTTGCACCCGTCGGGTGTCGAGTGGAGAAGCGAAGGCGCGGTGTTCGACGGCTCGACAGCGTTCGCCGTGCTGAACAAGTCCAGCATCAGCTTCGCCTCCGGCCTCACCTGGCTGCTGAGGCTCAAGAGGCGGCCGCAGGTGCAGCCGTTCGTTGAGTTCACCGACTGCAGCACCCTGGGAAGCAGCATCCAGTATGATGCTCACGTGTGGGAGTATGAGGTTCCAAGGCAGTTTTTTGTTCGAGCAGGCCAGCTGACTGGGACTTTGCTGAAGACGGTTTTCTCACCACAGGGTCTTCTGTCCGACCAGCCCGACGAATGGCTGAACCTCGCATTCATCGCTAGTCCGGGGGGCGGAGGGTCGTTCGGCATGTTCTACAATGATTCATTCCTACCACAGTCAAGTCTTATCTTAAAGACTGACGGCGAAGTCCCCATAAGCAAGCTGTGCATGTACTTCGGCATGCGGGTGGCCAGCCCTAGCAACTGGATGTTCTCAGGCACCCTGAAAGGTCTAGCCTTCGCCAGTGCTGAAATGTCGGAGGAAGAGATCCGCCAGTACTTCCGGATGATTGCCTAACTGTTGGAGCAACATTACCAAGGAAAACTCTGCTGTTGTGAATGTGCAGCTGACACGCTGTTCTGACAAGTCTCGCTGTTTTCATGTCTCCTGAGTGGCTAAGCTACATCGGTTTTCGTTGCCAAATCATTTTGATCTAATGTCGAGGCCGCTGTGCACCTTTGTGAGCATGTGTATCCACGCGCTTGTACAGTGTATGTGCTCGGGAGCCAGCAGAATGGGCAGAACTGTCCCAGCGCTGGTTGTGGGATCGAGCCAGGGTTCGTTCCGCTTGAAATGCCACAGTTGTTAAATCTTGTTAAAAAGTCCCTAATAATGTTTCTGCTTTCTATTAATCAAAGTGATCTTCTTCTGTGCTACTTCTTCTTCTTCTCCTGGCCCTACATGAATTCACGATAGACGGTCTGTAGGTGATGAGGCAGGCAGCCTCCGGCTAGGTCTTGCGTCATCAGCGGGAAGGCCAGCTGTTGCAGCGCGCCGTTGCCTCTGCCGACCATCACATCATTGCTGGCATTTCCATCAGTCAATGATGCGATGCTCGTTTCAGTCATGCTCGACCTTGTTCTGTTATTCTGCTCTTCTTTATCTTCTTTCTTCTTGTTATTCTTCTTCTGCTTCTTCTTGTTCTTGCTCTTCTGCTTCTTCTTTTTCGGCTTCTACTTCTTCTTCTTGTTTTTCTTGTTCTTGTTCTTGTTCTTCTGCTTCTTCTTCTGTTAGCTACGATGCTTTCAAACAAAACTTGTTGAGCAAGTGGCTGTTCCTGATTAAAATTAATTATTAAAGTGCGTCAGCTAACGTAGGCCTTTAGAAGGTATAAGCAAAAAAACTTCACCTCCATAATTCTAGGAGAATTTTCTAACTGAAATGCGACATTGAAAATAACCTGCAGCGCAGTATATGCAAAACCAGTAGCCAGGCAAATTTTATAAAATTGGCTAATTTTCAAATTCAATTTAGCTCTCGCAACTTTTTAAAATTAAGTTATGTGCTCGATCGTAATACCGAAAAGATTTAGAAATTGTGGACTTTGATACAGTACCCGATTCAATTGATCAAATATTAATAATGTAGTGAACTCTTGAAGAGACTGAATAACAGTGTAATAAAGTATACATGAGACTGAATAACAATGTGATAAAGTCTACATGAGACTGAATAACAATGTGATAAAGTCTACATGAGACTGAATAACAATGTGATAAAGTCTACAAGAGGCTGAATAACAATGTAATAAAGTATACATGAGACTGAATAACAATGTGATAAAGTCTACATGAGACTGAATAACAATGTGATAAAGTCTACATGAGACTGAATAACAATGTGATAAAGTCTACATGAGACTGAATAACAATGTGATAAAGTCTACAAGAGGCTGAATAACAATGTGATAAAGTCTACATGAGACTGAATAACAATGTGATAAAGTCTACATGAGACTGAATAACAATGTGATAAAGTCTACAAGAGACTGAATAACAATGTGATAAAGTCTACAAGAGACTGAATAACAATGTGATAAAGTCTACATGAGACTGAATAACAATGTGATAAAGTCTACATGAGACTGAATAACAATGCGATAAAGTCTACATGAGACTGAATAACAATGTGATAAAGTCTACATGAGACTGAATAACAATGTGATAAAGTCTACATGAGACTGAATAACAATGTGATAAAGTCTACAAGAGACTGAATAACAATGTGATAAAGTCTACAAGAGACTGAATAACAATGTGATAAAGTCTACATGAGACTGAATAACAATGTGATAAAGTCTACAAGAGACTGAATAACAATGTGATAAAGTCTACAAGAGACTGAATAACAATGTGATAAAGTCTACATGAGACTGAATAACAATGTGATAAAGTCTACATGAGACTGAATAATAATTTGTGATAAAGTCTACATGAGACTGAAAACCAATGTGATAAAGTCTACATGAGACTGAATAACAATGTGATAAAGTCTACAAGAGACTGAATAACAATGTGATAAAGTCTACATGAGACTGAATAACAATGTGATAAAGTCTACAAGAGACTGAATAACAATGTGATAAAGTATACATGAGACTGAATAACAATGTGATAAAGTCTACAAGAGACTGAATAACAATGTGATAAAGTCTACATGAGACTGAATAACAATGTGATAAAGTCTACATGAGACTGAATAACAATGTGATAAAGTCTACAAGAGACTGAATAACAATGTGATAAAGTCTACAAGAGACTGAATAACAATGTGATAAAGTCTACATGAGACTGAATAACAATGTGATAAAGTCTACAAGAGACTGAATAACAATGTGATAAAGTCTACAAGAGACTGAATAACAATGTGATAAAGTCTACATGAGACTGAAAACCAAAACTTTAAAATGACTCAACAACAAGCACAAATAATTTCAATCGTGCTTAACGTTGAGGCAGTTGGTGAATGAAAAATAGCTGTGATGTATTTATTTGATAAAATCTGCAATCAAGCATGATTTCTTCATAGAAGTAAGAGTCATCGAATGAGCTTTAGAAATTGAAAGAGTGGAACTGGTAGATTTGCATTGGTTAAGTGACAGTTCGTACACTTACGAGCAGATTGGATGCGCCATTACGACGAAGCTTAATTCAAAAGACGAATAAAAAATCTTATCAGATTGACAACCAAAGCACATGGCGATGCATCAGCAGATTGGGTTTTGCCTTCTTCTACTTAAAAAGTGCGTGCCCTAAATCTCTTCAAGGTAAATTTCAGTTCCATAAAAATCCAAGTCCAAGATTTCTGCACCCGCCGCTAAAATGAAACACACGGGATGTCGGGTTTCTAGGCCCGACGACCCGAGGTCCCGTCGGAAGTGCTCCAGCGTTGATTCGCCGTCAGCTCAGCGCTGAGACTTAACGACTGAGCAAACAAAGACGATGAGGACGAGGACGAATTCAATGGAGCGCCGGCCAGCCTCCGGAGCAGCGTCAAGTTGGCGAGGTACTCGCCATCGATTCCCGACGAGGACGTCGGCGGCGGCTGACGATAATTTTGAAATGATTTCTTCTTCCCTGACGTTGCGACAACGGCTCGACGCATGTCTTCGATTGAGGCGCCCGGCTGAAATCGGGGCGGCCTGGGGACCTCCAGAGGCTGCAAGGATAAGCAGGATGTGGAGAACTGGTGTGACAGGGATATCTTGCACAACACAGATTTTGTCTTAGAAACGCAAGCGTGCGCGGGTCCTATAGAAACAACCCGGATTCAGAACTCTGTTGACACAACTGAGCCTCCGATTGTACTCAGATGCAGTCACTCAACTGCAGCTCGCAAAGGCATTCCAGGCTTTTTAGGCAGGATCAAATTAGTTTACCTTTCTTATCAGGTTCCACTCTTTGACGGCACGCTGAGTCCCTCTTGTTTCAGGGTCTTCAAACTCGTCAGACGTAAACAGCACAGAGTCCAGGGCGGACGTGGACTCTGACTTAGAGGCACTGCTGCCCGCACAATTCCCAAGGACCTGAACACTACTGGAACCGTTGCTGCTCTCAGTGAGCACAGCATCGTGCTGGAGAAAGTTGTCATTCGATCTTGTGAAGTCTACAGTGCTCGCGCTCTTTGAGAAACCGTTCGAAGCGATGCAGTGCTCGGTCTTTTGTCTGGTGGATAAGTCGCTCTCGACTGGCTTTGTGAGGCCGGAATCTTGCCTCTGGGGACCACCGCTTGGCGACTCGCGATGCCGTCTAATGCAGTCCTGCACGTACTTTTCGTAGCCGCTCAGCCTCGCTGGCACGTTGGCTCCTTTTGACGGGCGAAGGAAGACGAGCTGGCGGACTTCCTGGCTGCCGCCGCGCTGGGCGTCGCCTCCGGTGGCCGCCTCTCGGATTGTCGGGCGGGACTCGACCAGGGGAACGCCTGCGAATGCACAAGTCACGGTGTCGGGAAGTCGAGTTGGATGCAAAGGAACAGCAGAAATCACACCAAATGGTGGAATATTCGAAGGATTCATTCAATGGACACCCGATTGCCTTTCCGTACCGTTGCCTCGGTAGGAACTGCTGACGCTGCTGTGTTCAGACTGCTCTGAAGCCTTCGACATCTCGGTAGGAGCTCCAGGCTGACGCATCGGACATCGACGCAGCCTAGCGGAAGTCTCCGCTGATGATGCGTCAGTGGAGTCCGAGTGGGCGGCTGCTGCTGCTAAGGAACTGTTCGTCTTGTAGGGGCTGGCACCGCGCTGGTACCGAATCCGGCGCAGCCTGCCAGCTGTGGTCGTGTTGTAGCTGGGCATGTAGGCGGACAGCGCCGCCGGAGCTGCCGCCTCGGCCGCTTGGCTGTCCAACTGCCGCATGCCTGTGACAGGAGGCTTCGGGCATGCATAGCATCTATCTATCTATCTACAAATGCATCTATCTATCTATCTATCTATCTATCTATCTATCTATCTATCTATCTATCTATCTATCTATCTATCTATCTATCTATCTATCTATCTATCTATCTATCTATCTATCTATCTATCTATCTATCTATCTATCTATCTATCTATCTATCTATCTATCTATCTATCTATCTATCTATCTATCTATCTATCTATCTATCTATCTATCTATCTATCTATCTATCTATCTATCTATCTATCTATCTATCTATCTATCTATCTATCTATCTATCTATCTATCTATCTATCTATCTATCTATCTATCTATCTATCTATCTATCTATCTATCTATCTATCTATCTATCTATCTATCTATCTATCTATCTATCTAATGCATCATAAGTACAAAGTCACTCACCCAATACTGCCACGGCAACTGCAGAAGCCAACTCCTGAAGCAGCCGACAGCAGTTGCAGGCGGTGCTATCAGCTGTAGTCAGTCAGCGGCACAAAATGCTCTAAATATTTTAGGTTGTCAGACAGACAGAGCTGGGGAGCTGTTGTACACACGTGGGCCGGAGCTCAGATAGAAACAGTCAAGTCTCATCCAACTACAAGCTCACAGCTGCGCCCAGCTCTGTCTTTCCTGCTTTTCCGTCCTGACCAACCGCGAGAACTGGTTTGATGGCTTGTGGGGGAGGGGCTGAGCAACGCCCTGCTGTACACGGGTGTCCCCTAGCAACCGGCACAAGAGGACAGGGGCAGGAGTAGCAAGTCGCAAAGAATAGGTTACAGGAGGAAACTTTCCTAGAAAGAGGACAGGGAAAGGCGAGGAGGAGAGGATGGGTAAATGATGTAGAATGTTAGAGCAGGTGAGAGTGAGGCCCGGCTTTGAAAGCGAATACTCAAATCCAGAATTGGCATCCAGCCACTCACAATGGCCAGCTGGTTTGAATTCAAAACCCAATCACCAAGCTGGGGTTGTTCTCTCCCGGTGGATTGCTGGCGGACAGTTGCCCTTCTGGTTTGATAGCTTTATGCTGGGGCGAGTTGCAGAACTGCTTCTGCAGTTGTCCCTCTGTACTTTTGTTGTTAGGCAACGGGTGAGGATTGAATGAATGATGAAGCTATCCGGCACGGATACTACAAATTTGTCCCTTTTACTGATTTTTTAAGCTTCAGATGAAGTTGGTTTGATTATTTTTCTTAAATACGAAATTTCTAAGCACCAAGTTCTGAGCAGCAACTGAAAAAGCCTCTTATACCTTCCACCAGTTAATGTGCGTGCCTTACTACTTCTAAGTAATCTCGTAGAAATATTTTTTTGTAAAAATTGACATTCAAAGCCCCAGAGAATCGAATAATTTAAAACCATATTCAGGTCCAGTAGCTCATATATTTATTAATATATGGGAATGCTTTTATGTACTTCAGTACACGCTAATATAAACAAAAATTCCTCGCTCTTTACATCCCAGATGAGAAGGGTGTCTGTGTAAAACGCTACTTAGAATGCTCATTTATAAAAAGGCAAAAAATTCAAAGTTCTTCCCAACTCAAAGAGTACAGGCGTCTCCACAGAGCAGTGCGAAGTTTGGAATGTAGCAAAGGGCAATTTTACAGTCGATCTTACCAAGTAATTTGAATGTAGGTAAATGTAAAGCAATTATATGGCATAATTAAAAAAATTCATGATTTATTCCACTCTCAAATATCGTCCACCTCGATCCGCTCTCTACCTCTCACTGCCACCCACCTCCCTCCGCTCTTTACCCCCCATTACCACCCACCTCCTTCCGCTCCCTACCCCTCCCTGCTACTCACCTCCTTCCGCTATCTACCCCTCACTGCCACCCACCTCCCTCCGCTCTCTACTCCTACTCCTCACTGCCACCCACCTCCCTCCGCTCTCTACTCCTCACTGCCACCCACCTCCCTCCGCTCTCTACCCCTCACTGCCACCCGACTCCCTTCTCTCTCTAGCACTCACTGCCACCCTCCTCACTCCGCTCCCTACCCCTCACTGTCACCCACCTCCCTTCTCTCTCTAGCACTCACTGCCACCCTCCTCACTCCGCTCCCTACCCCTCACTGTCACCCACCTCCCTTCTCTCTCTAGCACTCACTGCCACCCTCCTCACTCCGCTCCCTACCCCTCACTGTCACCCACCTCCCTTCTCTCTCTAGCACTCACTGCCACCCTCCTCACTCCGCTCCCTACCCCTCACTGTCACCCACCTCCCTCCGCTCCCCACCCCAACCGCCCCCTCAGAGGTCAAATGCGCTGCTGCTGCGAGTGGGGCCGGTCAAAGCCTCCCAGACTGGCGTAGGCTGTGTTGTCAACCAGCTGTTGCTGCTGCTGCGACTGTCGCGGCGGCTGCGGAGGCGGCATGCCGCCCCTGCCGGGGTCCAGGTACACGGGATCCATGGCAACGCCAGGCTGGAAGCCCGTGGTGTAGTAGGCCTGCCTGCCTGCCGGCCCGGCCCCGTACATCATCTGCTGCTGCTGGAACAGGCCCTCGCCTCTGCCGAGGCCGCCGCCGATGGCTTTGCGATCGATTCGATAAGTTCGAAAGCAGATGACAAGAAAAACAATGGCGAACAGAACGGCGATGCTGGACCCCAGCAGGATGATCAGCAGGCGCTCCTCGTACGGGTCCAAACCCGTGTAGCGGACATTGTTGCCGCTCGGGTGCTGGGTCAGCAGGACTTGACGCTTCACGAGCCTGCGGGGTTGGTGGGGAGACGGGGAATTAATAGATAGATAGATAGATAGATAGATAGATAGATAGATAGATAGATAGATAGATAGATAGATAGATAGATAGATAGATAGATAGATAAATAGATAGATAGATAGATAGATAGATAGATAGATAGATAGATAGATAGATAGATAGATAGATAGATAGATAGATAGATAGATAGATAGATAGATAGATAGATAGATAGATAGATAGATAGATAGATAGATAGATAGATAGATAGATATACTTATAAAGGGATAAAAGTGGCAGAGATGGAGCAAATGCTCAGCTCTAACCGGACACACTGAAACCCCAGCAGGAGAAACTTGAGTTCAATCCCCCTGTACAATGCACTCCCTGCTCCCTGCTTTTCCTCTCTACCCGCTGCCAGAGCTGATGACTCAGCCCTCTCCCGATAGCCAAGAGATTAGCCAGACACAGGCAACTGTACTGCCGTATTTGAACTCTGAAACCCGGAATTAAGTTTCTATCGCAGGTGCCGGCATTCGACATGCCAGCGACGAAGAATTCCAATGATTTCCATGAAACTCAATGGAGCTGCGGGCCTCACCGTCTGACTGGGAAGTCTCCACCTTGACCTGAGCTGTCGAGATCGGGCGCCGCCGCTGCACAGCAGCTCAGCAGCAGAGCCGCTGCTGCAACACCTGCCAGGTTAATCATTCGGAGTTCGATCTCTGCGACCGGCGCTCAGTAGGATAGTACGAGTAGCCGACTCAAATAAGCGACACTTTATACCGATTTACTCGAAGCGCTGAGCACTTCGCTTTGCTCCTAGTAATGCTGTGTAATCTACGAGCTATGTTGGCTGAGGTCTTATGGGCGGATCCCACCGCTTTTCTATCCCGTTTTCCTCTCTCACCCAGAGGCTCCCGGAGGAGTGTACAACGATGTACACTGGAACTGCAGTTCTCTCTCCTCTCTTGCCCTCTCCACGCGCTGCCAGCCCTCATTTGACTGCCCCCGAGAAATAGTCAGCAATACTGTAGGTTATAAATGTAAGCCTTCAGAAGCTCATACTGCGCATTTTAAGCTCTTGTTTCATAGCTGGATTTGAATGCAGCATGCAGGCTTTCAGTTAGTTTTTCTTGAAACTTGTTGGCTCTCAGGAAGTTTGAGAATTTAGAGATGAGATTGAGGATCTGGGCGTGAGATTGAGGATCTGGGGGTGAGATTGAGGATCTGGGCATGAAATTGAGGACCTGGGGTGAGATTGAGGATCTGGGGGTGAGATTGAGGATCTGTGGGTGTGGGTGAGATTGAGGATCTGGGGGTGAGATTGAGGATCTGGGGGTGAGATTGAGGATCTAGGGGTGAGATTGAGGATCTAGGGGTGAGATTGAGGATCTAGGGGTGAGATTGAGGATCTGTGGGTGAGATTGAGGATCCGGGGGTGAGATTGGGGATCTGGGGGTGAGATTGAGGATCTGTGGGTGAGATTGAGGATCTGGGGTGAGATTGAGGATCTGTGGGTGAGATTGAGGATCCGGGGGTGAGATTGGGGATCTGGGGGTGAGATTGAGGATCTGAGGGTGAGATTGAGGATCTGTGGGTGAGATTGAGGATCTGTGGGTGAGATTGAGGATCTGTGGGTGAGATTGAGGATCTGGGGGTGAGATTGAGGATCTGGGGGTGAGATGGTGGTGAGATTGGTGGTGAGATTAAAGATCTGGGGTGAGATTGGGGATCTGGGTGCCATCATGTGCCCTTGTGTCCATGTGTCCATCCTGTGCCCTTCTGTGAGATTGAGGATCTGGGGGTGAGACTGAGGATCTGGGGGTGAGATTGAGGATCTGGGGTGAGATTGGGGATCTGGGTGAGATTAAAGATCTGAGGGTGAGATTGTGTAACTTGGGGCGAGATTGAGAATATGGGGGGAGATTGAGGATCTGCAAGGTGAGATTTAGGATCTAAAGAGAGGGATCTGGGGGTGAGATTCAGGATCTAGAGTCAGATAGAGGATTTGAAAGAGATTTTGAGGACTTGAGATGGAGCTTGGTGATCTGTAAAGGTGATAGGAAATCGAGAAACATCCAGGTGCCAAGAGTGAGGATTTGCCAATACCTCAATTGGTGTAAAACTTTGCTCAGCAACCAATTCATCAAGTTCATCCGTAGCCGGCACACATTTCTAGCAGAGGTTAAAAAATCCGACTTTGAGTAATATAATATATATTTTGAAGGCCCGGCAGCAGCAGGCACAGAGAGTCAGAGAAGTTTTCCTGTGCCGAGAAGACGCGCTTTTATCGCAAGCAAAGTCAAATAAAAGTTTCGCGCAGAGAGAAAAAACAGTGAATTGCAGGTAAAATCGCGCTTTGAAGCAAAGGATTTGCGGGCATCGGCGGCAACTCACAGCTGCTCAGCTTCTGAGCTCGGGTTGATGAAGGAAAAATTGACTTCCTATAATATCGAGTTCCTAGGCTCGCATAAATTTGGATCTTTAATGTCTTCTACAATTCCCTAAGCCCTAAGAGGAAGTGAAAAAAAGTTCGAATGATTTGAGCACACTAGCTAACAGTGCAGAGTTGCTCTGAGCAGTCTCAGCCCCGCTTCACGAACATCATGTGCCCGTTCTCCTCGCCAGCGGCGACGTAGCCCTCCGACCGAGGGTCGCAGCAGGGGCAGCAGGGCTCGAAGCCGAGGTCCATGGGCTTCTGTGTGTAGTCGGAGTTGTACGTGGTGTCCAGGTTCATGGGGCCCATCGGCCGGAGGTAGCCGGCCGGCTTCGTGCACGGGCGCTGCTCGGGGAGCACCTTCTCGCGGAACTCGCCATTGTAGGTGGTCTCCAGCAGCATGTCGCCCATGGGCCTGTAGTTGTTGGGCTTCTTGCAGCAGGGCGGCGGCTCGGTCGGCTTGCTGGTGAAGTCCGCGTTGTACGTGGTGGAGCCCTCCATGGGCGCGGCGGGCCGGTTGTACTGGTTGTTCTGCTTGCGGCAGGGCGGTGCCTCCTGCAGCTTGGGCTGGTACTCCGAGTTGTAGGTGGTGGTGGTCTCCATGGGACCCATGGGCACGTACGGCTTGGTCTTCTTCTTGCAGCCGCAGCGCCTGCAGTGCGCCTCGGCGGCCTTCTTGAGAGTCTCCTCGCCCGGCTCGTATTTGCATTTGTGCAGCTTCTCTGAGCAGGTGCAGATCTGGCAGATGCACTTCTTCTCGGCCATGCTGAGTTGCTTAGTAGCTATAAACTAAACTGATAAAATAATTACTGGCAGTGCTAGCGGTCTGCTCTCTCTGCTGCTTCAGTTCGTCCCGCGGGCAAGCACAGACTATCAAAGCGCTGCCTGAGTGCGTGTGGTACAGGAGTTCGCGGCTAATTCAAGTGAGCAAAGTGATATGGACTGCCAGGAGGCGGCTTCGTAAACTGCCATAGACTAAAGTAGGGATTCTTAGTTCGCAAGAATATTAGTTTCAATACTTACGTATTACTCGTACCACATGTACTATATATACAAATGCGCTTGTCTGCTCCTATCTCAGTAGTAGAGTTAGAGTTTTTTGTCTTTGTTGTCTCAATATAAAAAATTATAAATTCTTAGGATATTTGAAGCTGCAAAAATCGCCTTTGACTTTTAACAAGCAGACACAATAGATGATGCTTTTATCCTTAGAGCTCTCTCATTGGCTGAGCTACTTGTACATTGTACGGCCCGTACCTGCCTATTGAGCTGAGTCTTGTCCGTCTTGCGTTCAATTGTGTACATCGATTTAAATTATTGCTCATTCTTAATCGCCTAAGCTCATGAGGACACAAATCCCAAGGATATTATTCTTAGAGACGGAGATCGAGGATTTAGAAAAGATTGAGATTGAGAGATTGGGTGAGATTGAGAATATAGGGGTGACATTGAGGATTTGGGGGTGAGATTGGCATCTGGGGGTGAGATTGGGGATCTGGGGGTGAGATTGGGGATCTGGGTGAGATTGGGGATCTGAGTGAGATTAGGGATCTGGGGTGAAATTAAGGATCGGGGGTGAGATTAGGATCTGGAGTAATCTGGAGATTTGGGATCTGAGCGAGATTAGGGATCTGGGATGAGATTGCGAATCTGGGTGAGATTAAGGGTCTGGGGTGAGATTGGGATTTGGAGTGAAATTTGGGATCTGAGCGAGATTAGGGTCTGGGATGGGATTGGGATTCTGTGGGTAAGATTGGGGATCTGGGTAAGATTAGGGATCTGGGGTGAGATCGAGTATCTGGGGTGAGATTGAGGATCTGAGGGTGAGATTGAGGATCTGGGAGTGAGATTGAGGATCTGGGAGTGATTTAGTTATTCAGGTTTGGAATTGAGATTAAATATATAAGGGAGTGAGATTAGGAATCCAAATGGGAAATTGTGATCTGGGAGTAAGAGTGAAAATGAAGGAATCGATGATTGAAGCCTACTAACAGTAGCAAGAAAAGAATGTGAAACGCAAACTAAAAATGTCGAACGCAAGTCAACATACTCAAAGCTTGAAGCATTTTTTTAAGTTAAACGGCGAGGCAAAAAGCAAAATAATACTTGCTTATAATATATTGGTGAATAATAAGCCAAGGAATACATATTTTACATAAAATCATACGGCTATTAAATAGCCAAAATACTTACGCTTAAAGAGACATGTTTAAAAGACGCACAAACAACAACAACAACAACAACAACAACAACAACAACAATAACACGGAAGGCAAAGCCTACAAATCAATTATTAGCAGCAAGCAATGATTTCGCGCAGTAATAAAAGTCATAAGTTGGCAATTTTAATAAGTATTTTATAGCATACAGACATTCTCGTAGTTTATCGGGATGTTTTTACCGGCGTTAATTGGTTGCAGAGAGTTTCATGGCGCGTTTATAGCGTAGCTGATAATGAAAAAAATTTGCTTGCTTACAAAACCGTGAAAAACGTTGCACATTCAGGAGCAAATATGAATAGAGGCCATACATACCGTGGTTAACTTAAGGCCTTACGGGAAGTTGACTAAGCACAGGGAGAATATAGATAATTTTTGTTAGTAACGAGATTCCAACAATCCCCCGATGAGAGCGGTACCCAGGCCAAGAAGCGGTAACGCAGATAAAATAAGTTGCATCTAAAGCGCATCTGCCCCACATCAATGAATTTATAACAACTCTATTTAGTCTACTTGAGTCAGTAGACAGTTAAGCGCTAACAAAACGACTCTTGGACGACTTTTCAGCCGCCTCTCTGTCTCATCAAAGTTGTTTGACTTGTTAAAGAGTTATCAGAGTTGTTTGCAATGAATTAGTTTAGCAAAAAAGCAATGCAGTTTGACAAGAGGAAGGAGAAACTATATTGCCCGCGAAAGCATGCAGCGAATGTATTTACAAAAGCCTCAATGCCATCATTAAGCATCATTAGGCATCAGCCTGGCCACCAGCTGTCTGTCCGGTCTGACTAGTCTCGAATCCAGCTTCTCGGCGACCGCCTCCACAGCTGGCGACAAGACGAAGAAACTCATCAATTCGGCCATTTTTAATTTCTTCAAGTTCATTCTTTAGCAAATTCCTGCCTTCAAGTAGGCCGATAAATATCTGGTCCAGCGACGCCTGGTAGAGAGCATAGGACTCGACCAGCCCGCTGTTCTTCAGCTCTTCCAAAGCCTCACTCAAGGCGTTCTCGCCATCCTTCAGTTCAACTTCGTAGCGGCACCAGGCGTGAAAATCTTCCACTTTTCTGTAGTTTTTAAAGCATATCTTTAATAGATCGGAAATTTCGTCTGGGCTGCTGTCGCCACTGCCGGATGCTGGGCCAGCCTGGTCGCGCTTCATCTGCACATCCAGAGTGTAGTTCTTGCCGTACCTTCAATGCGGGTTAGTGGGCCTTCTGAGTAGAGTGAGTATACAGAAAGGACAACAATTAAATAGCGACTGTCTAATGATGAGGGAGATTAGGGAGCTTGACTGTCTAATGATGAGGGAGATTAGGGAGCTTGACTTTCTAATGATGAGGGAGATTAGGAAGCTTGACTGCCTAGTGATGAGGGAAATTAGGCAGCTTGACTGTCTAATGATGAGACAGATTAGGTAGCGACTGTCTAATAATGAGGGATATTAGAGAGCTTGACTGTCTAATGATGAGGGATATTAGACAGCTTGACTGCCTAGTGATGAGGGAGATTAGACAGCTTGACTGCCTAGTGATGAGGGAGATTAGACAGCTTGACTGCCTAGTGATGAGGGAGATTAGACAGCTTGACTGCCTAGTGATGAGGGAGATTAGACAGCTTGACTGTCTAGTGATGAGGGAGATTAGCTAGCGACTGTCTAATGATGAGGGATATTAGAGAGCTTGACTGTCTAATGATGAGGGATATTAGACAGCTACTGTCTAATGATGAAGGAGATTAGGCTTCTTGACTTCTAATGATGAGGGAGATTAGGCAGCTTGACGGTCTAATGACGAGGGAGATTCGGCAGCATTAGGTAATCCATTGTTTAGAAAGAAAAGTAATGAGGAAGCGATTATGTGAAGAGCAGTTTGTCAATTTAAGCAGCAACATTCCGCAGATTTCTCTAGAAAATTACCTATCCTTCAGTTCCTGATTGGAGCCCAGAGCCAGCAGCCGGCCACCGTGCATGATGCCAACTTGGGAGCACAGGGCCTCCGCCTCCTCCATGCTGTGAGTGGTGAGCACAACGGCACGGCAACTGCCGGCCGCGGCCCGCACTGCCTTCCATATCGACCGCTTGTTCTCGGGATCCACACCAGTGGAGGCCTCGTCAATGACCAGCACAGACGGGTTGCCGAGCAGAGCGATGGCCAGACACAGCCGCCTGCGGTTGCCGCCAGACAGGCCGCTAGCGGACAAGTGCAGGTACTTAGCGAGGCCCATGGCCTCCGCTAGAGCCTTGGACTGCTGACTGATTGACTCGGACGGCAGGCCGCGAACTCTGGCATAGAATTGCAGGTGCTCCAGCACGGTGATCGTGGGCAGCAGCGGCGAGTACTGCGGGCAGTAGCCGATCTTGCCCAGCCGGGCCGCCTCACGGCCCGAGGAGCCGTCCACCAGACAGCGGCCTTGGCTGGCCGAGCGCTCGCCGACCAGCACCGACAGAGTTGTCGATTTGCCGGCGCCGTTCGGGCCGAGAAGGCCGAAAATCTGGCCGGCCCTGGCGCCAAAGGTGACGTCATTGACAGCGCGGCTAGGGGCGCCGGGATAGCGCTTGGCCAGGCTGAGCACCTGTGGTGTGAGAGACAGTGTAGACTATTTAACAATGTGCTGAACTGTCTACTGTAAGTAACCCGATGAAAAACCGACCCAGGCCAAGAAGCGTACCAGAGTCACTTGTGTCTCCCGAGAGTCGTTTTAGAATCGTTGCAGGTAACACAGCTAAAATAACATTCCTAGAATCGGGACCTTGGGATCTCGGGTTCTTAAAATCAGGACCTCAGGATCCCGGATTCCTAGAATCGGGACCTTGGGATCTCGGGTTCTTAAAATCAGGACCTCAGGATCCCGGATTCCTAGAACCGGGACCTCGGGATCTCGGGTTCTTAAAATCAGGACCTCAGGATCCCGGATTCCTAGAATCGGGACCTCGGGATCCCGTGTTCTTAAAATCAGGACCTCAGGATCCCGGATTCCTAGAATCGGGACCTTGGGATCTCGGGTTCTTAAAATCAGGACCTCAGGATCCCGGATTCCTAGAACCGGGACCTCGGGATCTCGGGTTCTTAAAATCAGGACCTCAGGATCCCGGATTCCTAGAATCGGGACCTCGGGATCCCGTGTTCTTAAAATCAGGACCTCAGGATCCCGGATTCCTAGAATCGGGACCTCGGGATCTCGGGTTCTTAAAATCAGGACCTCAGGATCCCGGATTCCTAGAATCGGGACCTCGGGATCTCGGGTTCTTAAAACCAGGACCTCAGGATCCCGGATTCCTAGAATCGGGACCTCGGGATCTCGGGTTCTTAAAATCAGGACCTCAGGATCCCGGATTCCTAGAACCGGGACCTCGGGATCCCGTGTTCTTAAAATCAGGACCTAAGGATCCCGGATTCCTAGAATCGGGACCTCGGGTTCTTAAAATCAGGACCTAAGGATCCCGGATTCCTAGAATCGGGACCTCGAGTTCTTAAAATCAGGACCTCAGGATCCCGGATTCCTAGAATCGGGACCTCGGGATCCCGGGTTCTTAAAACGAGGACCTCAGGATCCCGGTTTCCTAGAATCGGGACCTCGGGTTCTTAAAATCAGGACCTAAGGATCCCGGATTCCTAGAATCGGGACCTCGGGATCCCGGGTTCTTAAAATCGGGACCTAAGGATCCCAGATTCTTAGAATCGGGACCTCGGGATCCCAAATTTCTAAAATCGGGACCTCGGGATCCCGGATCGCTAGAATCATGAAATTTTACGTGACGGTACAAGTCGCAAAAAAGCGTCAAAGAGTCGCTTAAGAATCACATTGAAGCAATTTTTTCACTACTCTGAGGCGTGCTAGAGTAGCTGTAGTCTGAGTTGCAAGTGCTCTAACCATAGATAAAGTATACATAGATTCCACCCCTGCCCCCGCGGAGTGTCTAAATTGTGACCATCACTTTATTCACTGCGCTCCTATTGGCTGGGCCACGCTATGCACATTGAGTCCACGTGTGTACATTCCCCCAACTCCGGAACACTTGCGTGTCGACTTCATTCTTGCTAAACTGTTGAAACTGGTAAGACATCCTTAAAGTTATAAAGCTTTCTTGTGTGGAAGGGGTGAGGGAATGAAATCGAAGGGGTTGAAAGGAAGGCTTTCGCGCCAGCCAATGAGAGCACGGTGAGTTTTATGGTGGTCAAAGTTTGGACACGAGCGTGTGTACATTCTGGGCAGGGGTGGAATCTATGTATACTTTATCTATGGCTCTAACTAGCCTACTGAGTCAGTAGAATTCTCAGCGCCAACACAACGAGATTCTAGGAAGTTCTCAGAAAAGTCGCTAGAGTCACCAGTAGACATTTAGACTCACCTGCACCGAATCATTTTGTGCAGCCTTATCCGCCTCGTCTACAGTCGAGCCGCTTCTGAAAGTAACCGGCTGCTTCTTCAGCAGGCGATCGCGCTCCTTCTGGACGCCGATGTCCTCGACGGCAGCGGCCGCCGGCTCTGCCTCCGTGCCGTCTCTGGCAGTGGATGCCAACTTGACCAGCTCTGCCTCGTGACTGTCTACTTGAACTTCTACAACTCGGCTTGAAGCTGCGGGCGCCGGGACACAAACTACTGTATGATAAGCTTACTATGGAATCATTTAAATAGATAACTAAAATAAGAGTTAGGGATAAAAACCCAGGGATTAGCGTAATTAACATCAATGATTGTTTCTGTTTGCTTTCTTATGTTTTATATCTCTGTCTACGTGCTGAAGTACTGCTGCAAGTAAAAGTACTTAATTTAGAAGACAGGCGTGAGACAACATTTTGTCTTCACACAAATAAATCTGGATTCGGGGCCTCTTCTGGCAGCATGGCGTGTATTGGATCTGCGATCACCTTGCAAAATTCATCACTGCAAGGATGTCTTTGGAATCGTTACTTTAGGATCAGTATTCCTAGAATCGGGACTACGGGATCCATGATTCCTAGAATCGGGACTACGGGATCCATGATTCCTAGAATCGGGACCTCGGGATCCAGGATCGCTAGAATCGGTACCTCAGGATCTTGGATTCCTAGAATCGGGACCTCGGGATCCAGGATCGCTAGAATCGGTACCTCAGGATCTCGGATTCCTAGAATCGGGACCTCGGGATCCAGGATCGCTAGAATCGGTACCTCAGGATCTCGGATTCCTAGAATCGGGACCTCCGGATCCAGGATCGCTAGAATCGGTACCTCAGGATCAAAGATTCCTAGAATCGGGACCTCGGGATCCAGGATCGCTAGAATCGGTACCTCAGGATCAAAGATTCCTAGAATCGGGACCTCCGGATCCAGGATCGCTAGAATCGGTACCTCAGGATCAAAGATTCCTAGAATCGGGACCTCGGGATCCAGGATCGCTAGAATCGGTACCTCAGGATCTCGGATTCCTAGAATCGGGAATTCGGGATCCCGGATTGTTTGAATCGATACCTCAATGTAAGGACAGCCTTTAAGTCGAGTTAATCAAATAAGCCCATAGATGTTGGGACAAACGTAGCAGAGATGAGCAGCAAACTCACGCATCATAGGCACATGATCGGCCTCATCGCGAATTCTACTCGAGCTCGGCAGCCAGCGATCGCATCGGCACCTGCGTACAGCTGCCGACATCAGGGTGCCGAGGCCGAATTCCCTGACAGCCAGCAGGCCGCAGAGCAGCAGGGCATGGATGGGCACGCAGACCAGGCACAGCACCAGCAGCGGATGGCTGAAGTAGATGCCGGACAAACTTGGCACTCTGTCAAGCTGCGTGGTGCCGTAAAACTCGGCGGCATTGCTAGCCAGATTGCTAGCGTAGAACGGCAGGCCAATCACAGCGTAGGGCGGCCACAGTGCGGCCAGGCAGAGGCCGATGTAGTTGCTAAGGTTCACCAATAGCGGAGACAGGCCGCCGCAGGCGAAGCACACAACAAACAGCAGGCCAGTGGCGATGGCGTTGGCCCGGCGAACCCAGGTGGAGGCCGCGTACACAACCAGCTGATTGACAGGCAGCCCCAGCAGCAGCAGCACGGGGAACACGCCAACCAGGAAATACGCATTGGCGTACATGCTTGGCATGACTATCACCATGGCAACCACGGCTGGCAGGCACAGCAGCATGTACTGCAGCCAGTGCAACAAGCAGGTGCTGGTCCAATAGCCAATTGAGGAGACGCCCATCGCCCTGAGCTGGCAGCGAAGCCCGCTGGACTGGTCCTCGATGGGATCTGACAGCATGCCTACCGGGGTCACGGCAATCATGAGCAGCAGCGCCAGCATTGGCGTGTTAAAGTACACGGACACTGACAGCGGGTTGCGGATTGTGGCGCCGATAAACGAGAACGAAGAGTTGTCTGTGGGCGATTAATTTGAGCTGTGTTCAACATTCGCATGTACATGATAATTAGAAATGGGACAATGGAGAGATTCGAGCT
The DNA here is from genome assembly GCA_002269645.1 of Macrostomum lignano. Lineage (NCBI taxonomy): Eukaryota > Metazoa > Platyhelminthes > Macrostomidae > Macrostomum > Macrostomum lignano. Next base: position 111,311 of record NIVC01000545.1, on the reverse strand, counting down.
CAGGACCACATCATTAAACAGGACAGAATGTAGATTCGAACTCAGGACCTAATTACCAGACAGGACAGAATCTAGACTCGAACTCGGGACCTAATTACCAAACAGGACAGAATCTAGACTCGAACTCAGGACCTAATTATCAAACAGGACAGAATCTAGATTCGAACTCAGGACCTAATAATCAAACAGGACAGAATCTAGACTCGAACTCAGGACCTATCAAACAGGACAGAATCTAGACTCGAACTCGGGACCTAATTATCAAACAGGAAAGAATCTAGATTCGAACTCAGGACCTAATTATCAAACAGGACAGAATCTAGATTCGAACTCAGGACCTAATTATCAAACAGGACAGAATCTAGACTCGAACTCAGGACCTATCAAACAGGACAGAATCTAGACTCGAACTCGGGACCTAATTATCAAACAGGAAAGAATCTAGATTCGAACTCAGGACCTAATTATCAAACAGGACAGAATCTAGATTCGAACTCAGGACCTAATTATCAAACAGGACAGAATCTAGACTCGAACTCAGGACCTAATTATCAAACAGGACAGAATCTAGACTCGATTTCAGGACCAATTGAATGTATACAATTAAAAAACGGACTAAACCACTGCAATAAGTAACAAGTTGCCAAGGCGCACCTGCAGAGAGCTGACTCTCCCTCTCGGGAATCTTACAGAGCCTCAAATTGAAGTACTTTGCCAATCTGGAGTAGCCTTTGATCAGCCGGCCAGCGGTAATTTTGCTATAAGATTTGCTCTCGTCAATGAAATACCCGAAGTAGACGCTGCGCCCGGCGTTGCCTTCGGCTCCGTCCGCCAGCGACCAGTTGCTGGCGTAGGCCAGGGGGCATTGCCAAGCGTAACTGCAGGACTCACGGAATTTGTCCTGCGTCTGTTGGGCGGTCGGAGCGAATTGGCTTGGCATGACTATGGCTCACTGCTGTGGCGGAGGGGAACAGGGGAGGAGGGCATTGGAGGGGACGGCTCTGAGTGAGGGGAAATGGAGGGCATTGGAGGGGACGGCTCTGAGTGAGGGGAAATGGAGGGCATTGGAGGGGACGGCTCTGAGTGAGGGGGAGTGGAGGGCATGGGCGGGGACGGCTCTGAGTGAGGGGGAGTGGAGGGCATTGGAGGGGACGGCTCTGAGTGAGGGGGAATGGAGGGCATTGGAGGGGACGGCTCTGAGTGAGGGGGAATGGAGGGCATTGGAGGGGACGGCTCTGAGTGAGGGGGAATGGATGGCATGGGCGGGGACGGCTCTGAGTGAGGGGGAATGGAGGGCATGGGCGGGGACGGCTCTGAGTGAGGGGGAAATGGAGGGCATTGGCGGGGACGGCTCTGAGTGAGGGGGAAATGGAGGGCATTGGCGGGGACGGCTCTGAGTGAGGGGGAAATGGAGGGCATTGGCGGGGACGGCTCTGAGTGAGGGGGAAATGGAGGGCATTGGCGGGGACGGCTCTGAGTGAGAGGAAATGGAGGGCATGGGCGGGGATGGCTCTGAGTGAGGGGGAATGGAGGGCATGGGGTGGGGAATGGAGAGAATGGTAAATAACAGAACTCACATGCTGTAGGCTGAGAAAGGCCGGCAGTGACATATCGGCCGGTTTGCTCAGCACCAAGATCTTCTTTGCGTAGTTGATTCCGCCGCCAGTCAACAGGGTGTCGCAGTCGTCAACCGACGGCAGCTCAGAGCCGACATCCGTGAGGCAGATGCCGGAAATTTCGGAGAATCCTCTCAGCCATTCGAAGCGCACAGAGTGCTCGGAATTGACGCCATGGGGCGGAGAGTCATGCGAGATGCGGCTGAACACCAGCAAAATTATGAAGGCGGCAAACAGCAGCAGGGGCAGCACAAGGCGGCAGCAGATCCGACCGCAGCTCCGGTACAGTCGACGAACACTCAGGACGAGCAGGGCGGCGAACTGGCTGAGCACGCTTGGCCTGGCGACCTTGGCGGCGGCGGCTATCGTGGCGTCGGCGAGAGCCTTCGGAGCGACTGCTGAGTCGGCAGCATCAGCGGCTTCGCCCTGCTGCTCGAAGACGCTCTCAAGACCCGTTAGCGACAGACCGAAGCTTTTGACATTGGACTTGCCTTCGGGTTGCTTCTTTTGCTGCTCCAGCCATTGGGTGAACTGGAGGGAGTTCCGATTGGCAACAGTGGCTTGAGCTGCTGAGATTACTCATGGCCCTGCCTAGCTCTCAGCCCCAGCTCTCAGCCCCAGCTCTCTCATGGCCCCAGCTCTCTGCCCCAGCTCCTCATGGCCCCAGCTCTCAGCCCCAGCTCTCTGCCCCAGCTCCTCATGGCCCCAGCTCTCAGCCCGAGCTCTCAGCCCCAGCTCTCAGCCCAGCTCTCTCATGGCCCCAGCTCTCAGCCCCAGCTCTCAGCCCAGCTCTCAGCCCCAGCTCTCAGCCCTAGCTCTCAGCCCCAGCTCTCAGCCCCAGCTCTCAGCCCTAGCTCTCAGCCCCAGATCTCAGCACCAGCTCTCAGCCCCAGCTCCTTATGGCCCCAGCTCTCAGCCCCAGCTCTCAGCCCCAGCTCTCAGCCCAGCTCTCTCATGGCCCCAGCTCTCTGCCCCAGCTCCTCATGGCTCCAGCTCTCAGCCCCAGCTCTCTGCCCCAGCTCTCATCCCGAGCTCTCAGCCCCAGCTCTCAGCCCAGCTCTCAGCCCCAGCTCTCAGCCCTAGCTCTCAGCCCCAGCTCCTCATGGCCCCAGCTCTCAGCCCCAGCTCTCAGCCCAGCTCTCAGCCCCAGCTCTCAGCCCCAGCTCTCAGCCCTAGCTCTCAGCCCCAGCTCTCAGCTCCAGCTCTCAGCCCCAGCTCTCAGCCCCAGCTCTCAGCCCCAGCTCCTTATGGCCCCAGCTCCTTATGGCCCCAGCTCTCAGCCCCAGCTCTCTCATGGTCCTTCCCAGTCATAGCCCCAGCTCACGCATAGCCTCCTACCGGTCATAGCCCCAGATCACACATAGCCTCCTACCTACTACCGGTCATAGCCCCAGATCACACATTGCCTCCTACCGGTCATAGCCCCAGATCACACATAGCCTCCTACCTACTACCGGTCATAGCCCCAGATCACACATTGCCTCCTACCGGTCATAGCCCCAGATCACACATAGCCTCCTACCTACTACCAGTCATAGCCCCAGATCACACATAGCCTCCTACCTACTACCGGTCATAGCCTGAGCTCACTCATAGCCTCCTACCGGTCATAGCCCCAGTTTACACATAGCCTCCTACCGATCAAAGTCCTATCTGAGCTGTGAAGACTTGAGAATCTGCGCAGCTTTATTAGCAATACCTTTGAAATTCAAGTTTTAATAGATCAGCAAGCGAAACGCTCACCTTCACCAGCTCATTCTCGGGTGTTCTGATCTCAATTTCGTGATCAGACATGACAACAGCTTTGATGTCAGTTTTGAAAGCTTTTTTTAATTTTTTCACCAAGTCAGTTGGCTGCTCAGCGGCGACGTGAATCACGCATCCGCTATTGTATTTCTGCTTCATAAACAAGGACGAACCAATGCACTTCAATTCGCCATCCCTCAGCAGCAGCTTCCTGTCAGCCAGCAGGTCGGCCTCGTCCATAAACTGCGTGCTCAGCAGGAGACACCGGCCGGCCCGATTCTCGGACAGGGCCGACCAAAGCGACCGGCGGGACAGCGGGTCCAGGCCGCTAGAGGGCTCGTCAAGCAGCACCAGCTCCGGGTCGCCAGCGAGAGCCAGGGTGGCGCACAGCTTCCGCTGCTGGCCGCCGCTCAGAGCCGTGGCTGGCCGGTTGAGCACTCGATCGCCTGACAGGCCGAGACGTTCGAGCAGCTTTTTAGAGGCGGCCCGCTGCTCCGGGGTGTCCCGGCCGCGGCTGACTAGGATGGCCAGGACTGACTCCCACACTGTTAGACTCTCGCACAGGACATTCTCCTGTGGGATTAGTAATATATATTTTAAGTAGAGCAGTGATATTGGGCAAATCAGGCACTACTGTAGATAGTCAGCTGCCAATTACTACTACTAATAGTACTACTACTACTGCTACTACAACTACTACTACTACTGCTACTGCTACTACAACTACTACTACTACTGCTACTGCTACTACTACTACTACTACTGCTACTGCTACTACAACTACTACTACTACTAAAACAACAACAACAACTACTACTACTACTAATAATAATACAACAACTACTACTACTGCTACTACTACTATACTTCTACTACTACTACTACTAGTATTACTACTACAACTACTACTACTACTAAAAACAAACAACAACTACTACTGGCAGCTACCTGATAGCACACGCCGATGCGGCCGGCAGCGTGCAGCCGCTGGATGGGGTCGGTCACGCAGATCCCAGAGACGGAGGCCGAGCCGCTGGTCGGCAGCTCGTCGCCAGCCAGCAGGCGAATCAGCGTTGACTTGCCCGAACCGTTGGGCCCGATTATAGCAGTGATCTGGCCAGAGTAGATGTCGGCTGCGGGCAGGGGATCATTGCTACGGCTTATGGCTTTCTGTGTGTCCTTAAGGGTTTATTGCTTTGCAGATAAGAGAAAAGAGCTGAGAGGGAAATTGAGGGAAAAGAGATAATAATATATGAGAGATGTGGCTGACAGATGTGGGTGAGAGATGTGTGGGAGAGATGCGGGGGGGGAGATGTGGGCGAGATGTGTGGCAGGAGATGTGGGGTTGATGTGTGGGGGATGTGATTGAGAAATGTGGGGGGGAGATGTGGGTGAGAGATGTGTGGGAGAGATGTGGGTGAGAGATGTGGGGAGATGTGTGTGGGGGATGTGATTGAGAAATGTGGGGGCACTGGGGGGAGATGTGGGTGAGAGATGTGTGTGGGGGATGTGATTGAGAAATTTGGGGGGAGATGTGGGTGAGAGATGTGGGGAGAGATGTGTGGGAGAAATGCGGGGGAGATGTGGGTGAGAGATGTGTGTGGGGGATGTGATTGAGAAATGTGGGGGCACTGGGGGGGGAGATGTGGGTGAGAGATGAGAGATGTGTGGGAGAGATGCGGGGGAGATGTGGGTGAGAGATGAGAGATGTGTGGGAGAAATGCGGGGGAGATGTGGGTGAGAGATGTGTGTGGGGGATGTGATTGAGAAATGTGGGGCACTGGGCACTGGGGGGAGATGTGGGTGAGAGATGTGTGGGAGAAATGCGGGGGAGATGTGGGTGAGAGATGTGTGGGAGAGATGTGGGTGAGAGATGTGGGGAGATGTGTGTGGGGGATGTGATTGAGAAATTTGGGGGGGAAATGTGGGTGAGAGATGTGGGGAGAGATGTGTGGGAGAAATGCGGGGGAGATGTGGGTGAGAGATGTGTGTGGGGGATGTGATTGAGAAATGTGGGGGCACTGGGGGGGAGATGTGGGTGAGAGATGAGAGATGTGTGGGAGAGATGCGGGGGAGATGTGGGTGAGAGATGAGAGATGTGTGGGAGAAATGCGGGGAGATGTGGGTGAGAGATGTGTGTGGGGGATGTGATTGAGAAATGTGGGGCACTGGGCACTGGGGGGAGATGTGGGTGAGAGATGTGTGGGAGAAATGCGGGGGAGATGTGGGTGAGAGATGTGTGTGGGGGATGTGATTGAGAAATGTGGGGGCACTGGGGGGGAGATGTGGATGAGAGATGAGAGATGTGTGGGAGAGATGCGGGGGAGATGTGGGTGAGAGATGAGAGATGTGTGGGAGAGATGCGGGGGAGATGTGGGTGAGAGATGTGTATGGGGGATGTGATTGAGAAATGTGGGGCACTGGGGGGAGATGTGGGTGAGAGATGTGTGTGGGGGATGTGATTGAGAAATTTGGGGGGAGATGTGGGTGAGAGATGTGTGGGAGAGATGTGTGGGAGAAGTGTGGCGGGAGATGTGGGTAAGAGATGTGTGGGGGGGATGTGATTGAGAAATGTGTGGGAGAGATGTGTGGGAGAGATGTGAGGGAGAGATGTGAGGGAGAGATGTGTGGGAGGGATGTGTGGGAGAGATGTGTGGGAGAGATGTGGGTAAGAGATGTGTGTGGGGGGATGTGATTGAGAAATGTGTGGGAGAGATGTGGGGAGAGATGTGTGGGAGATGTGGAGGGGAGACGTGGGAGAGGTGGGTGAAAGACGTGGCCAAGAAGCGTCCCAGAATCACTACTTTCGCCGCCCCAGAGTCTTCAAAGTCGTTGCAGGCAACACAGGTAAAATAGGAAGGAAGTGACTCTGGACCCGGTACAAGTAGCCAAAAAGTCGTTAAAGAGTCTCCCAAGAATCACTTAAAACTCTAACTAGCCTACTGAATTAGTAGAAAGTGAAGCGCCAGTGCAAAGATTCTTAAACGACTCTTACAATCGTTGCATTGGACGCGTTTGAGTAGTTGAAAAAGGCACAAGAATCGTTCCAGAGTCGATAGAGCCACTGAAGATATTATGATATGGATAACTAAAGATATGGAAAAGGCATGGGAGAAATAGAGGTGAGGAGTGCTTCTGAGTGAGAAAAGACTCAAGCCTCAAGCCGAAATGAAGACTAACCGGAGAAACGATCCAAAGCCTTCCTGGTTTTGGTGTGACTGCAGGCTCGAACGCAGCAGCAGGCGCCACCGCCGTCGCCTCCGTCCTCTCCATCAGCGCCTGAGTTGTAGGTTTTGCCCAGATTCCTGGCCTGAACCATGGGCTCCCCCAAGCCTGCCGCAGGCGTCTCCATTATGTCATTATTCTGCAGCAGAGCATTTGCCTCAGCATTGTCGAGCTCAATCGAAGCCCGAGTCGCTGAGCAGCAGCTGAACAGGCGGTGCAGCGGGTAGCAACAGACGCGTGGACTTTTGCCGCGGCTACGCGGCCCAGCGTGCTGCACTGTGTCAGAGTACAGAGCGGCCAGGGCCAGGATGAGGCTGGACAGGAAGCCCAGCATCAGGTAGCGGATGTTCTCAGCGCGTAGCGGGTCTGGCTGACCGCCGCCTGCCACGGGCAGCGCCGCTTCTAGGAGCAGACTGTCCAGCTGGGTGCCAGGCAGCAGGAAGGACAACAGCAAGCGCAAAAACAACTTGACTGAGTCGGGGGTGAGGGTCACGATGGATGAGCAGACCAGGGTCACCAGGTGCAACAGCAGGACAGCCAGTACCACCTGAGGGGGTTCAGTTCAGTTCATTGAATTAGCTCCGTTATCTCCGTGATCACCTCCCCGATCCTTCATTCCAACCCCATCCTTCATCCCCAACCCCATCCTTCATCCCCTCCCCCATCCTTCATTCCAACCCCATCCTTCATCCCCAACCCCATCCTTCATCCCCTCCCCCATCCTTCATCCCCTCCCCCATCCTTTATCCCCTCCCCCATCCTTCATCCCCCATCCTTCATCCCCCCATCCTTCATCCCCCCATCCTTCATCCTCTCCCCCATCCTTCAACCCCCCTGCTTCATCTCCTCCACGATCCTTCATCCTCTCCCCATCCTTCAACCCTGCTTCAATTCCTCCCCAATCCTTCATCCCCTCCCACATCCTTCATCTCCTCCCCCATCCTTCATCTCCTCCCCGATCCTTTATCCCCTCCCCCATCCTTCATCACCTCCCCCATCCTTCATCCCCTCCAACATCCTTCATCCCCTACCCCATCCTTCATCCACTCCCCCATCCTTCACGACCTCCCCAATCCTTCAGTGGGTCTCCACCCTCCACCAAACGAGTCGAAGCGGGCGAAACTCACAAAGCCGAACTTGAGGCAGGACACGGTCAGCAGGCCGACGGCCATATAGTGCACAGACGAACAAAAAACGGCCAGAAAAGCCAGTGCAAACCGGTCAGACTCCAGCACCCCGCCAGAGCACTGGCACTGGTAGGACACAGCCACGGCCAAGCCAATGATGCAGCACTCGGCCAGGCCCCACAGCCAGGCTGCCAGCCAGGTCAAGACAGGCTGTAGGCCACTAAAGTACATCAGGCGGAGGAAGCCGGCCCGGCGAAGGTTGCTCAGCGGAAACAGGTCGGCCTGCGAAACGAGGGCGGCGCGGCTCTTAAAGGACTACTTTAAGTAGTTAAGATAATCCGAGGTTTCTAACTGCCAAACAATTATGCATTTAAACAATAACCCTAACTGCTGATATATAGAATATATATACCTGAGCCGACTGCAAAAAGTAGCTGCTAGTAGATTAAGTGCGCAAACAAGCGCACAAGAGACAAGCGCGAAAGAAACAAACGCAAGAAACAACAAGAAACAAGAGCAAAAGAAACAAACGCGCAAGAGACAAGCGCGCAAGAGACAAGCGCGCAAGAATCAAGCGCACGAGTCAAGCGCGCAAAGAACAAGTGCGCGATATACACACCTTTTCTCATTTCAGAAATTCCGAAATTCAGAAAAGGCTGCAGCCATCTACGAGCCAGAACCAAGGTGAGGCATTTTTTTAGATTACTTTTACTCAAATCTCATTAAGCCTAGGGTCGCTTATTTCCACACCTCTACCCAGTTCAATCAAGGCCACCGCATTCGGTACTGCAGCTCTTTCGCTTGGGCTTACCTGCAGAAGCATAGAAACCATGGCGGTCAACAGGAGCACAGAGTGAAGCCGAGATATGGCGCTGAAAATGCCGACAGACTCGGCCCTGGTGCAGGGCGTGTCGGGGGGCGGCTTCAGCTCAGGCAGCATCTCTGCTGGGAAGCTGGGCGGTGACTCTGGGAAAAATGATGGCGAAGGATTTTCTGTAATTAATTCATATACTTGTGGGTCAGAGCCTCGGCAGTGTAAAGGGTGGGAGCTCAGCGGCCTTGACCTAGTGACCTTCTAATCGTCAAAAATTCACTTTCTCTGTGCCTTGGGGCCTAACCCTCTTAACACACACCTGCGCGTGCTACGGGCCAACTTTGACTTCACTTGTTGCACTGCCCGAGCAGCCAAACGAATCAAATTAGTACCTGGCTGTAGCAGGTTAACTACAGCGGGCTTCGACACCTTCATCTGTCTATCAACAGTCGAACCGAAGCACGCACAGGTGTACAGCTGCATAGCACAATTTCTCAGTGTGTTAGCAGTGTACACAGTGCGGTCAGCACTCAATCCCAGCCTTTAGCACAGCTCACCAACTGTAACTCCGTCAGTAGCGCCGGGACCGAAATCTCTGCCACTGGAGTAGCTTCTGTCTTTCGGCGACTTGACAACAAAGCGCAGGAAGCCGACCTCTTTGAAAGCCGCACCGCCTGCGGCCAAGCCTTCAAGGCCGTCGCCAGTGCCGTTGATGCCGACAGTCGGGCGCATCAGCAGCTGCATAAAATAGGCGCAGGTCAGGGCGTCAATGGGGCCGCCGGAGCACTCAACTTGCACAGGCGAGCCAGCGGCATCGAGTCGGGCTGCCTGCACGTAGGTTTCCAGCAGAGCGGAGTAGAGACCAGTCAGGAAGCTGTGCTGACAGCCAGGCCAGCCCGAACAGCTGGGCATTGTGTTCAGGGGTGGGGGTGGGTTCGTGACTGCACTAGTAAAACAGCTTTCTACTATCAGTTCAGTAGCAAAGAAGAATACATAAGCTATTTTATAAAAACAAAAGCAGCTGAAACGACTTTGATAAGTTTAGAAGCCCAAGCTTGCAGGCGTAAACAACTTGCTAATTGGTTCAGCAATTCAATAATGTACATTAGCCAGTCCACTGAAATGTACATGACAGCTATAGGCTGGAATTCCGAGGAAGGCAATAAAAATTGGGCGGGGCGAGGGGTTATTGTGTAACGGCGCGGTTGGAGGGTTTAAGCTGGCTGTGGGAGGGGGGCTAAGAGCCAATAAATGAGCCTTGGCTTTTAAAATACACTAAAATGCTTCAGTTTAACTTACTACTGAACTGAAAGTAGGTTGCACGCAAATGTGCTGAGTGGCCCATCTAGCCTAGTGATTCTATTAATAGTATCTGTGTTATTGCTACAACAGGATTTATAGCTCAGTGGTTAGAGCGCCGGACTCACAACTGAAAGGTCGGGGGTTCGACTCTTGACCCACTCGGAGACCAATTTGTGTCCTTGAGCAAGACACTATAAACACAACATTGCTTCAGGTTCACCCAGCTGTAAAATGGGTACCACAGTTTGGGTAATTGAGGGCGTGTGTGGTGACCCCCCCCCCCTACAGTCAGCGCTGAGGCAATAAGTGTGACTGTGATGTCACCGTCGAAGTAACACTCAATTTGACAGTCAAATAAACTGTCACCAGTGTGACCGTCGGTGTGACACGTGTGATAACCGTCGATTGAGTGTCACAAAACGTTCACCTAGTCAAAAGGTGACAGTCCCACTTTTATACGGGACAACGACCCCGACTTTCTTATCGTCAGGTATTCAAACATTGCTTGCTTGTCTACCGACAGCGGGTCCCTTTGCCAGATTCGCATGTCAAACAAAGGAAATTGGCAGTTAACAGCGAACGGAGCTGCGCTGGAACGGAGTAACGCAGGCGCACGAAATTCAAGAACACGGACACAATTCGCCAAAATGTCGTTAAGGAGACCATTTGAGACGTTTTTTGCCTGCGAATCTGAACTGACTCGTCTAAAGCGCGTCTAAAGCGTCACTTTATGAATTGGAATCGCATTTCGCATTCATAACTCTATTTAGTATGCATGAGTTAGTGCAGAGAGTTAAGAGTTAACACGAGTCTTGGATGACTTTTTTGCGGCCTCTCCGTCGCATTGCAGTCATTTGAGTCATTTAAAAGTCATGAGAGTTACAACAGAGTCAGTATTGAGTTGTTTGCAATGACTCTTTTAAGCGATTCTTTTAATTGCTAACGGCTGTAGTAGCGTATCCATAGTCACCTAGTTGTCACCCAAGGCCCAGAAGCTTTGACTGGATGAAGACCGTGAATTCTATTTGAATTTCGTGTGCGAAAGATATGGTCAAAAACATGCATGCAGTCTTAGTGTATTAGAGTTTGGCCAAAATAGAGCTAGCTGGTGAACTCGTACAGTTTAAAAGTTCCATAGCGACGACAACACAAGAGTAAAGAGTTACACTGTCGCAAGCTGAAGGCAGGAAAACATTTACGATTACTGCGCTTAACTTTCGCGTGCAAGGAAATTTGAATTTCTGCGCGCCAATTTCGGCACCACAGGATGCACAATCGGATCGGCTGGCTAACAAATTTTCCGCTCTGGCCGGGTGCCGAAGCATTTCTTGGAAATCAGCTGCACCCAACCCTCGCCCTAGTCCTGGCCTAGCCCTAATTAAGGGCAGTTGAATTAAATACAGATGCAGCTAAATATAGCAGAACACAGGCCAAAACATGCCAAACGGGACAGTGAGAGACGAGGAAATGGTAATCAGTATTTAGCTCTAAATTAGGAAAGCATATTTTAGATAGAGACGTGCTAGCAACTCTAAAGATAGGTTGACGGACAGACACAGACAGACAGGCAGACAGACAGACAGACAGACAACACTAAGACAGACAGGCAGACATACATACAGACAGCCAGACACTAAGAAAGACAGACAGACAGACAGACAGACAGACGAACAGACAGACAGACAGAGAGACAAACAAACAGACAGACAGACAGACAGACAGACAGACAGGCGGACAGACACTAAGATAGACAGACAGACAGGCAGACAGACAGACATACAAAGACAGACACTAAGACAGACAGGCAGACAGACAGACAGACAGACAGACAGACAGACAGACAAACAAACAGACACTAAGACAGACAGACAGATAGAAGACAGAAAACAGCAGACAAAGATTAAAGGACACGCCTGGCAGACACAAGGAACCCTAAGACCGACACAAGAGTGCCACAGAACACTGTGCAGCAGGAACTCACCGGGCCAGGGTGCCAGATGGCACGCCTCTCGCCAGCATTGTTGACTCCAAAGCATAGAAATCGGTGGCATTCTGAGCAAACAGAAATGCCCGGCTGCTAGCCGCATAATTTGAGCTGTCAATCAAATTCACTCCAACCGAGCCAGAGACAGCATTGTTGTTCATCACTAACGAGTCAATGAGGTTGTAGATCCAAATGTTGGCTGGCACGAACAAAACCATGAGCACGAGTCCAGTTGCTAGGCGAAGAAAGTGCCTGATTCGAAGCAGGCCAAGGTAGCGCAACAGCAGCAGCAGCTTGCTGGCCCAGGTGGGCCAGACTGGTGGCTCAGACATCTGGCACCTTCAATAGCCCTCTGCAGGGCCTTGGTACATTAACAATAATTTATTTTAACATGCTGGTTTAAAAACTATAGTTCAATACTTTAGTTGGATCCATAAATGAATTTTAATAACAGAAATATCTCTATCACCTCGCATCTATAGTCATAATGTGATTATGAGTATAAAAATCAATTTTCACACTGTTTCTGAGGGTTAGAGAGGCTCATCAGTGCAAGAGAAAGGTAGATTAAAGGTTCAATATTGACTAATAACAACTGGCATTACAGTTGGGATCTAGGATGCCAAGTGATATTACTTGCAGTTTTGATATTTTAAAAAATCTAGTAATTGACTCATTTCTCAAAAAATAATATTCTCTACTTTCTACAAAACTGCTGGAATTTAATACAGAGGCTTCTGCCTACATTTAAACAATATAGAGAATAAAAAAAACATTTAAAAATACAATTAAGGCATTAGGCTTTTATAGATCTATATTATTCTATACATGCATAAAGCATTGTCAATCAGCCTATCTAGCCAACATAAATTACAATAAGGTAAAGATAAGTTATTATAAATATTTATCTTTTTAGAAGCTGCAGTTGTCTAAGATAAACTAAGATAAGTCTAAGATTCAACATGAAATGTACATAGTTAGCATACAAAAATAGCCAAGTTGAAACCTATTATATTTGTGTAGCTAAATATCAACCAACAAAAGCTTTTTTAAAATTGGAAACAAAAATAGGAAATATATTGCAAATTATGAGAAAAACAAAATTAAAACTAAGAATATCAGTTTTTAGCAAAAAACAGTCATTTTAAAGTTTAGTAAAACTCTTATAATTCTAAAACTTTATATTCTCTAAAAAATAGCATATAAAATACTTTAGGCTTGTTGTAAAAAAGTTTAATTTTAGGTTGGCATAAAATTGAAAAACAAGAATTTTCATTCCAGCATATACCTGCCATGATCCAGACTAGACTATGGTATATAGTATATCTATACTATTTAAAGTCTAAGCTACTTTTTAGCTATAAAAAATAAAATCTGTAACAGTCCACTTGGGTAACAACCATTTTGGTAACAGCTTTTACAATAACAAAAATGACCACATATGTCAATAACAAAAGAATGTGCAAACAAACTTTTAACAAAACATATACATACAAAACAAAACATATACAAACCAAGACAAAACATATATATACCTGCATATGTTTATCTTGTTTAATAGTGTTTTAACCGATATCTATTTTAATTTCTAGATGAATCAGATATATGCACCAAGACATCCTATAATTGACTAAATATTGTAGGCCCTATGTATATTGTATACATTAGAATCTCTGATCTAGTTAGCGAATAGTGATTTGAAATTACAGAATCTATTTTTTTCTTTATTAGGCCTAATTATTTCAATTTTTCAATTTCAATGTAGGCTTTAGGCCTATGCAAGCTTGCTTAGCTTAATTTTCTTAGCCTTTTTAAACTTTTTCACAAAGTTAATGCACAGGTTTAAATAAAAAAATTATATAGTTCTACTAGAAAATTTTATTATATGTAGCAATAAGATGTTTGAAACCCTATTGGAATAAATGTTAAAACCTGCGGATGCGCGCTGTAGAAAAGAGTCAAACTATTTTACCGCGCTTTAGGATTATTAGAGATGTTCCGAAAGATCTGCAGTTTCGTCGAAATCAAAATTCGCTAACTTTTTTAAATCAAAATTGAAATTTCCCGAAATCATAATTCAGAAAAACAAAGTTTAGTATGATCAAAACTCACTTTTTTACTTTCAATTTACTGCTTAAGCAAAAAGTAATACATGTATATGTAGTAGAAAGTAGTTTATTTTTAGCGACTTTTTAGACACTACCAAAATTTTCACTTCTAAATTTTATTTCGAAATTGAAATTCGCTCTAAAAAATTTCAAATTTTGGAAAATTGAAATTGAATTTTCGGAACATCTCTAAGCTTAATAAATTACGAGTGTATAAGCCCCTTCAACAGAGGTATTATACCCATTTCCATGTATATGTATTTGCTAGAGCAGCAGCCAGTAAGAAAGGGCAGCGCACGCAGGCGCTGCGCCTGTGCGCGCGCTGCGCTTTAGAAAAATTTCAAAAGTGCGCCGGACACCGTCCGCGGTTTTACAACTTTTTCCTATAGGGGTTTGAAATATAAATTATTAAATTAACTATTGAAAAACTAAAGTGTCAATAGTCAATAGTTTTATCATAAAAATAAAGTGGGCATTCTTTCATTTTAGGATCCCTGAGCAGGTCAAGTTTTGTCTTACAATCCCTATTAAAAAAGAGTCAAAAAGACACTCTAGTTTATCAAAAAGTACATTTCACATTTATTTTCCAAGAACAAAATCATTGCAACTCACTTTCCAGTCAACCTAATTTATCACTGCAACTCACTTTTCAGTCAACTTGAGGATCGTCATCATAACATTAGTTATGAAAGCACGTAGCTTATATTCACTTTCGTCATACAATCATTTAAATAGTGAAGTTATATGTAGATGATCGCAAGATGAAACCAAAAGAGATTGTAGGTTTTGAATTACGATCACCACATTGGTAGAATTGTATTAGAGGGATTGTATGATGAAAGTGAATGGATTACACATTACATCCCTGGCAAAGTTGCACCAGTTCACAGCAGCTATGGATATGAACTGCTACATTGATCTCCATCAACGATCTACAGGGTTTAAGAATGAAATTGTATTCATTATAAGATTCACAAGCGCCGCCCCCCCCCCCAGTTCATTGGACCTATGTGTTATACCGAGTGGTGATCGTATGACGAAAGTGAGGGGGGCATAGGGTGGCGTCAATGCCCGAAAAGGCTGTGCAAAAAGAGCTGTGTAAACAGAGAGTGGCTTTTGGTTTGCGGACATATTAGAGGCTGCAATTGATTGTTTGGTTGAAACGTCTATTATACCGACAATCTCCTACCATTTCATCATACGATCTCTCCAATACAATTTTACTATTGGTGTGATTGTAAGTCGAAATCTACAAGCTCTTTCGGTTTCGTCTTGCAATCATCTGCATATAACTTCACCATTTAAATGATTGCATAACGAAAGTGAATATAAGGACAGGCTTCTAACTTCTATAAGACATAATATTTTTTGTTAAAATGACACACTTAGAAGTGGTCCTATTTTGAAGTTCAATTTTAAGAGCAATTTTCTGTTCTCTGTGGGGGGATTGTATAACGAAAGTCCCGACTCCCATAGGGACAGTGCTAGGTGATTGTAAAATGAAAGAATGCCATAAAATGTCAATAGTTGTAAATATGCTTTGCTACCAAAGTTACTGATGTGGCTATTGCCAAAATGGCTATTACCAAAGTGGATTATATTTAATAAAATCAATATCAACAGAGCTATACACATTGAGTTATAAGGTACAATATATATATAATTCTCATTTATATCATTGATTTATTGGCAACTAAGCAAGCAAGTCAGACAAGTCCAAATATAATATAACAAGTAGCCCTAAAGCCTAAAGAATATTCCTATATATTCTAAGAATATATAGGTTCCGGCCGAAGTCATCATATTTGAGATCGTCATCTGCGGCTTACGAGAAAAACAACTAAATTATCTAAATCGTCATCATCTCAGTATTGGACAATGCTGCATTCACTAAATCGTCATATTGTGTTGCATTGGCTACGCAAGGATCTTAGCTCATGGCGGCAGCGTGTTCTTGTTTGCCAACAAATTAAAACAATTTACAGTGTATTCTCCGTAGTCATGTGTGGCAGTCGGGTGCCACTTAATTGATATTTGAACATACCATTCATTACTTTAATAACTCATTTAAAAGGAAAACTGCTACAAATGTTTAATTTTTGTCCACTCATTGTTCAATTTTTGTCACATTTCCATTGACTGGAGGTTCTAGAAATTGTTCTGTTCTTCCTTTGGTTGGAAAAGTAGTTTCCCCCCGCTGGAATCTTGGTCAAAACTTTTGTTTTAATTTTGTTGCTTGCATGTTTGTGAGCCGTTCCATCAGTAGTCTCCATGCATGGGATTTTTGGTCCAGTAGTGTGTCTAGCGGCACCCCCACCCGTTGAGTGTAACCTCCTTTTTTAATATTTATACTGCCTTGATGTGCCGCCTAATTTTCAACCCCCTTTTCCTTTTTCTTTTTCTTGTCTTTTTCCTTTTGCGTTCGAATAGTTCAAATTTATTTATTAGTTTTGTGCACTTTAGACTTAGTTTTATTTTATAGTTTTATTAGATTTATTAGACTTGAGAACCTGGCTGTCGGAGCAAGCAAGAGAAAATTATGGGTGCATCTGCAAGGGATTTTTGCCAGAAGGTAGGAAAATCCTAAATTCATACACCCTTGCCTTTGGTCAAAGTCGTCATATTTAAATGTTTAAGTCTTCGAGATTTGTTCAAGTCGTCATCATCATATGACGATTTTAAATATGACGATTTTGGCTGCACCCGAATATATAGGCTATTATAAACTAATTACTTTAAAAGCAACTCTTATAGTCATAGCATAGATAGCAAATTCCAGAACTGATAGTGCTTCCATGTATTTTCCTTCTCCAACAAGTAGCAATACTAGCAATATAATAGTAATAGGAAAGTAAAAAATCTTAATTTTTATTCAAGTAGTCAGTAGATATATTCATTTGTAGAAAATCTATACAGGCCCTAGCCCCACCCTCCACGGCAATGGCTAGAGTTCTGGCACCAGAACCTATTTTTAACAGCTATGGATCCAGCAGTGGTATTTAAATAGTGTAATTTATGGGTATAATATAGCAGAAACATTTTACTTTTTAATGGGTGGTTGATATTGAGATTTTGTTCAAGATAAGATCAAAATGAAACAATGAGATTCAAATCAAGATGCTTCTAATGTTCAAGAGTTAATTAGTAAATAACTGCCTGCAGAAGACTGCCGGATCCATAGCCATTAGAAAATGGGTTCCGGTGCTTGCTGGAACCCTAGCCATTACCAACCTCCACTATTGAATAGACAATTTACTTTATAAGGAATAGGCCTATAAATTAGTATAGGATTAGTTATTAGGATAGCTTATTATATTAGTACTAGGCCTATTAAGTATAACTTTAAGCTCAATTTCTGTTGAGTATGGTCTGGATTTCCTGAATGCCCTGAAGCCATTCAGGGCTAGGCCTATCTAAACTCGATGGTGTTTTTATGCAATTTTATAAAAAATATAAAAATGGTATCCCTGAATGGCTAGGCCTATCAAAACTCGATGGTGTTTTTATACAATTTTATAAAAAAATACTTTCAAAGCTACATATGTAGAAGTTGTACTATATATAAGGTGTACGTCCGTGGAGTCAGAACAAGGTACTTATGTTATACCTTGTTATAGGTTACAAAGTTCGATTTTTCTAGGGAAGTTTTCTAGAAAAGTCTGCAATAAAACCAAAATCGCAAATGTATCTTTTAATTGGACTTTAAAACAAAATTTTTTTATCGCATTGAGCTATTGAAAAATATATACTTGCATGTCAAACTGGTTATCTTTGTTTTAAATACCGACACTTTCAATTGTGAAAACTCAGTATGCTGATCTAGCATAAGTTATTTGCGCTGAATAAGTTATCCCCGTTTATATGTTATTTCTGAGGCCACGAAGGCTGCGGATTCGTTGCGGATTTGATTTACAGGGACAATAATGCTGAGTCCAAGATGGAATCATCTTGATGTAGAGGGATACATACCGTAAAGCCCTACTTAAAGTACTCGAATAATTCTAGAATGGCCGGGTCTTATCTATTTTTAGGAATCATGCGCAAACAGAGTGATTCAGAACGTTTGTTTGATTAAGGAACCGGTTTTCAACCAGCTGTATTTACTTAAACCCCATGTAGGTGCTCACATACATGACAGCCTAATCAAACATGAATGACCTAATTGTAAATATCCGATCCCAAACTGTTTTTGCCCCAAAATTTTGCTATAAGAATAAGTGAAAATCCGAGTAAAAATTCAGACTCAGAGCGGTCTCTAAGAATTGACTCTGAAGGAACAAAGAAGACTAATCGCTGAGGGACCACACTGTCCAATTTTTGGTAAGTGCATGTTTACCGGATTCAGTTCTTTGATTGTTAGTGTTAATAAGATGATTAATTGAGTATACGAGAGCCGTTTATTGTCGACACATTTGAGAAAGGCCTCTTATTTCCTTGGGTCCTAGAGGATTTAATGATTTGATTTGAGTTATCCGTTACATTTCGGACGCAGCGAAGAAAACGCCCTTCAGGAGGACAGATATAGGTCCTATTACAGATATTCAGAGAATTACAATTGTGGGCGCACGTTCTATTGTTAATTCCGAGCTCGAGGACCGTCAAGTTCTGATTCGCTCTCGCTTTTGGTCGACCCATGCACAGATAAAGTCAACGACTCACAGAGGCAACACCTCACCGCCGCCGAAACAAGAAGTCAAGAGCTACTAAGGATCCGCTACAGTAAGAGATGTTTTGATTTTGCACATACCTATAGGGCACTTGTTCCCCAGTGTCTAGAAGTGGGAGTTTTTGAGTGACTGCTGATCACCACTCTTAAACTCTTCATTGAAGATGAATGCTGGGTTATGGTTTAATAGACATTCAGCTAGGTCTACTAACCGAGGTATAGAAAATGCACGATGGATGTATATATCAGCCTGATATTCATTGCACTTATAAGCCCTTTAATAGTCAGCTGTTACAATCGGTCTGGATATCCTGGTATTTTCAGAATGAATCTAAACATCAATATCGAAGGTTGTGAAGGCGTTTTATACAGAAGGTCATATTCGCTGCATTGTTTGTCTCTGTATCGCAATTATATGTCACGTCTTCCAAAAGAATTTCCACGATGCACTGTTTCTGACCGTTAATCGCCAGTGGAAGCCCGACAGTCGGTCAAAGTGGTACATACGCACACCGATGGTCAGACACAGGTTGGGTGAAGCAGGTGGCCCCGGATGATGAATCACGAATCACTCCAACCTGCAGAGGATATTGCTCGTGTCAGCCGGACACCATCACTGCTCTAGAACGATACGAGTAGCTCGTATATAGCGCTGTCGCTTTCCCAGCAGAAGCGTCACAGCACCATTGTCTCCGGATGTGTCTCGAAAGTCGAGTCCACTTCCATCTGCCTGACCTCGCTGGCTCGGCCTCATCCGAAGCCGTTGTTCCAAACGTTGCTGTCAAGGGAGTAAAATCTGAGATGGAATCAGGTTTCAGTTCATAGCTGCATGTGGTATGTCTGTTGTTTTGTGGCAACTATAAGAGAGCTGCTATATATACTCATAACAGTAGGCGGATTGAAATCTGCATGTCTTATTTAGCCAGAAAATTTTTTTTATCTCAGTGGCTAGATTGAGACTGAAATAATGAAATGTCCACA
The DNA here is from genome assembly GCA_002269645.1 of Macrostomum lignano. NCBI lineage: Eukaryota > Metazoa > Platyhelminthes > Macrostomidae > Macrostomum > Macrostomum lignano. The sequence continues at coordinate 91,742 of NIVC01000545.1, read as the reverse complement.
ATATAGCTGGCTGTGTGTGTAAAACTCTCATCAGCATCCATTTGCAATTATCGATATTCCACAGGGCGCGCATCTGCGCGGAGCGGAAACAGCAGCCAGAGCTCGCATTTGCTCCGATAAGACGGACAGATCGCAGACAGCACGCGGCAAATTTGCTCAGCAAATGCAGCCGGGACTCTTCATCAGAATTACGAGCTATGTAATCCCCGCAGAGTTGCCCCCCCCCCTCCCCGCGGTCGTCCCCGATGAACCCGCGACTTTGCGCCAAGCAGATTCTGGTTTGCATTTGTACTTTTAGCAGCCGTTTCCTGCAGTTCTTCTTCTGCAAGCTTTCTCTAAGCTTCATCTAGCTCGTAAAGCATTCGAACTGGAGTCCAACGCGATGTCCTAAACAATGCCTCGGTGTTTATGCCTAGAGTATCTCCTGGTTAAATTGTAATTATTCTAATGTAATTCATTGTGCCTGTTCGCATTGTTTACCAATTTGACGATCATTGTTCGCACATTTTATGCAGAACAATGTCACCAGTGTTCCCAGGCTAGTGGCGAACATTAAGCCACAATACATTGTTTAGCAGTTTGACGATCATTATTCACATTTTTAAAGCAGAACAATACATTACTACAAACAATGCATTGTCTGTAGGATCGTCAAACAGAAAAACAATGCAAAGAATCAGCGGTCGCAGCACGTGACAACGATTTGTCTTTGGCGCTCGCCAGACAATCGTTGTCACGCACTGGGACCGCTGATTATTTATCCATTACTACAAATCGTCAAACAGAAAAACAATGCAAAGAATCAACGGTCACAGCACGTGACAACGAATTGTCTTTGGCGCTCGCCAGACGATTCGTTGTCACGTACTGAGACCGCTGATTACTTATCCATTGTCTATTCCCTAGTGTTAAAAACTTGATTAGATTATCAGTAGCTTATCTCCGCTGCCATAGACAACGAAATTCTTTATTTGGTATCAGTGCATTATAAAAACTATATATAGCATTTTGCGTTGAGAATAAATAGAAAGCTTAATATCAACATTTGAATATGATTGCAATTTCTAACAACTTCAACGCGTTTCGCACGCCATGGTGCATCGTCAGGATTTTATTAGAACGATTTGAGAAATTGAGATTGAAAGCGATTGATTAAATATTGGTTTTTGCAACGTACACAGGTAAGGAGGGTAAGATTGAAAACAATTGATTACAACTTGGCTTGACAACATACATAGGTATAGTAGGTAGGAGAGAGAATTATAGATTGAGATTGAAAGTTAAACCAAATGTACACAATTCTTGTCCAGTGGCCAAAAGGCAGAATCAGGGGCGGTAGCTAGCTTAGGTAATTGAACGTCAAGCTAGGTATACACAGCGTGCACGACTGTGTCACTCACTGTTCAGAAAACGTTGCACTTAAGCTTACAGGCAAATTACTTAATCCTAAGTGGCAGAATTACACTGGCAAGGGCAGCTGCCGATCGATTCTATGGTCTCTATTCTATTCTATTAGTAGATTCTATTCTACTGGTGGCTAGTGGACAATTTACTTTAGCCTTGGGGCACAGACTTAATCCATTCATGCTCTATCGCAGTTTGAAAAGCTTTCAATCGGCCGCCCAGTGGGTGGTGTTGCGGCAAGGGTATAATTTTAATCGGTCAGCATGAGCAACATATGAGCAAATGAGCAAAGTATGAGCAAATGAGGGAACATAGGCAGGTGCTTGGTTGGCCATAACAGAGTGGGAAAATAAACAACAGCAGCTGCAACACAGTTCCGGCAATGAGCCAAAATGAGCAAAACATGGACATGAGCAAAACGTTTTTCAGCAGGTTTTTCATCTGAGCTAGGGTTAGAAGCGGGTTAGCGTTGATTTTGTCAACGAGGTGCTGCACATGGGCAACTGCAAGTTTTGGTACTCGGCCGACGCCTTGGCCTTGGGGGAATCGATGACGGCGTCCAGTAACTTCGTATCGCCTTCGGGTTGACAAAACAGTCTTAATGTTGACCTGGAACCATCGGGCAACGTCGACCGGCCGCTCACCCCTGTCTAGGGCGTCGATGACGAGGCTGTGCTTTTCATCGCTCATCCTGACCACGGTCTACGTTGTTGTCCGCCACCAATTCCATCTGGTACAGTTTCATAGCTAGCTTGGCTGGCCTCATCTTCCGTAAGCTTAAGTGCAACGCAAAATATGCGATATACTGCATATGCAAGAGCTGTGTCATGTGACTACTTCCGAGTATAAATGTATGATCGGTGAATCTTTGACTTTCTGGAACTCAATTGCGGACACGATCGAGACTGTCATATTGCATTTTTTATTCGTTATCTCGTCTGGCGATCGTATTTTATGAGTAGAAAATTTAATTAAGAGCTTGCACTACACGTACGCTTAACTGCCCACACTGATTAAGCCTGTTTTGTGCATGCGTTAATTGCCAACTGCGGCCGGGGCTCTATTCGTGTTGGCCAATTCAATCCTTTGGAGCAAAGCTCGCAATCTAAAAGGATATGCAAAATCTAAGCTTGTTTTATCCTAATCCCGTCAATATAGCGAATGTCCCATGGCCTTATTGAAGCTTTTGACGCTTTTGAGCAGTGATTTAAGTGCTATAGGGGCTGTGACATCGGTGCTTGAGCAGTGATTTAGGTGCTATAGGGGCTGTGATATTTGGGTGCTAGTGGGTAGCGATTTGGGTGCTAGTGGGTAGCGATTTGGGCGCTAGTGGGTAGCGATTTGGGTGCTGGTGGGTAGCGATTTGGGTGCTGGTGGGTAGTGATTTGGGTGCTGGTGGGTAGCGATTTGGGTGCTAGTGGGTAGCGATTTGGGTGCTAGTGGGTAGCGATTTGGGTGCTAGTGGGTAGCGATTTGGGTGCTAGTGGGTAGCGATTTGGGTGCTAGTGGGTAGCGATTTGGGTGCTAGTGGGTAGCGATTTGGGTGCTAGTGGGTAGCGATTTGGGTGCTAGTGGGTAGCGATTTGGGTGCTAGTGGGTAGCGATTTGGGTGCTAGTGGGTAGCGATTTGGGTGCTAGTGGGTAGCGATTTGGGTGCTAGTGGGTAGCGATTTGGGTGCTAGTGGGTAGCGATTTGGGTGCTAGTGGGTAGCGATTTGGGTGCTAGTGGGTAGCGATTTGGGTGCTAGTGGGTAGCGATTTGGGTGCTAGTGGGTAGCGATTTGGGTGCTAGTGGGTAGCGATTTGGGTGCTAGTGGGTAGCGATTTGGGTGCTAGTGGGTAGCGATTTGGGTGCTAGTGGGTAGCGATTTGGGTGCTAGTGGGTAGCGATTTGGGTGCTAGTGGGTAGCGATTTGGGTGCTAGTGAGTATTTCAGGAATATTGAAGCTGGAGTTCATCCCCTGCTCGCCTTCCAATAAGTTAGTAAACGGATTGATTTATTTTAGTCAATCAATCAATTAAACCAGTAAATTGAATTTTCTTTAGTCTACTCTTTTATCAAGTACATTCCGCACGTTGTTATAAAATTGAGAAAATGAAGTCCTGGCACTGTTTCATTCCGGATTCCTCATCTGACGGGGTGTAGTTGGCAGCAAGGGAATGCCTTGACCTAACGGCATGCATATTCCTCCGTGGAGTCAAAAATAGACATCTTTTGAAGCCTAATATTCAAGCCCCCGAGAGAGAGGCTGTTCTGTCAGTGTTGCCGAGTTCTTTTCTTTTCGCATTCAAAGCGAGGTGATGAGGAGGAGATGAAATATGCGGGTCTGTTTCCAGGCACGGCAGATCCGAGAAGACTGGAGCACCTGCAGAGATGAGGGAGCAGGATACTGACTACCCGACACTCTTCGCCATCTCCCAATCAGGCGCGCTTCCTCACGCACTCTGCCATCTACCTGTAGCCATATGCCTACTGATTCAGGCTGATGCTACTACGATACAGGCTAAGTGTTAAAAATAGTAATACAACCGAAATAATGTCCTTTAGGTTAGGCTTACAGATGCTTTCAGGCTTGGCTAGTGGTACAGTTCATGATGAAATGAAGCAAATTAGTGGAAGTGTAGCTCGACTAAAAAACAGTAGGAAAATAAACGTCAACAAAAACATAAAAAAAAATTTTCTTTCTAGCCAACGCGTTTCGTTTGTTTTGCTTAAATATATTGGTGTTGTGAATTAAGGTTAACTGAATTTGCCCTGACGACGTCTCGTGTTTGGACCCGCCTTTGGACTGTACAGTTTGTTTTGCTTAAATATATTGGTGTTGTAAATTAAGGTTAATTGAATTTGCCCTGACGACGTCTCGTGTTTGACGAAACGCGTTGGCTAGAAAGAAAATTTTATTTGATGTTTTTGTTGTCGTTTATTTTCCTACTATTTGAAGCAAATTAGGGTAAGAGCTGATCCGCAACCAGCGCAAGGAGGCCAGTGGTTTTGCTCATTCACGAACAGCTGGAGTAGAAGGCTGCTGCGCTCGCAAGTTGTGCTCATAAACGAATTGGCTGAATGAGCTCTGGCTAGAATTAAATATAGTTTTGGCTCTGTCTCACCTTAGTTTCAAATAAAGCAGACATGCGAGACTTAGCCAACTCGTAATTGAGAATCCCACTTTCTGAAGTCCATCAGCAGAGATATGAATTTTGTGTCGAAAAATTAAAGCTTCCATCTCACTATTAGACGTCTACAGCAATGAGCCAGCGGTCCAGGCTTGATTCCAAATTTGGGGCTATATTCGAATCTCGGCTTGGTTCTGCTCGTGCAATTAACGACTTTGAGGTGAGGACCAACCCCCAAGGTACAGTGAAGGGTCGCTGTACACTCCTGTGTGTGTGCCTGAGCTGTGCATATGACTGCACGTACGCATCCGCGCGCTTGTGTTCCTGCTCAGGGAGTCGGCGGAATGGGTAGTAATACTTCTCGCCGGTTGTGGCGCGGCCTGCACAGAGTGAAATTAGCAAGAATTGCGAGTGCTGCGTCTTTCTTTTTGGCGTTCAAAAACATTTCGCATTAACGCAACAGTGTGCCAATTTTGCCGACTCCCGGGCGCGCACAGGGATGCTCTGAGCACCGACAATTTCTTGTTCTTAAAAATTCCAATCCAGCTCAAACATGCACAGCCAAGGGATTCGATGAAAAATTCATCCACTAAAATTCGTAGAATTTCCCTATGGATTACGTTTAACTTTATTGCATTGTCGTTGGGCGAGAAAGCCTATGATCCTGTATGGCAGTTGCTGATTACTGCTCAATATTGGCCAAGGCTCTTCACCCCCTGCAGACCCGTGCAACACTCGGGCGTTTCGTCAACGTACCGGGGATCGGTCGAAGTTTCTGGAAAAAGAAGATTGTTTTTACGTTACGCCAACGTTTGACGTAGCATTATTCAATGTAAAATTAATGACAAACTTTCCTCTCTAGACCAGGAAAGCGACGTGCAATTGCTGTGAATGACTAATGAAATCGCTATTCAGCTCGACGACTGATTTTGTTGGCGTGAATTTTTCAGCCAGATTCTCAGTTCCTCACGCACTGCTCCTATTGTAATCTGGCAGCCAAGTGTGAAATATTCCTGCTGGTGACATACCTGAGAAGCTAATTAGATACGCTCTGGTAGGCGCAACAAGATGGAATTATTGCCGCGGGTCGAGCGGTCTCAGATTTGCCCAGAAAATGGGATATTTTGTGCAGTTAGCTGTTCCTCACGTCGACTCCTTCAAGCTTTCCTGCGCTTTTTTCTGTGAAGAAAGAATTCCTGCGCCGCCCGCTCCATCAGGCATTAACTCGACTTGAGTGAGCTGACCGAGAATGAGTGAGCCGGAGCGACACATAGCGTACTTTAAAAAAACCCTCGGCACAGTGCGCACTCGCCACAACACCACCCCCCCCTACATGGGATTCATGGGATTCCGGATCGCATGTCAAAAGTTCAAAAGTTCAATCAAGTTCAGTTCTTGATTCATAATTCAATTCGGGTACCGCTTTGGCGGCCGACGATGGGTTCAGCGCTCTCCCCGGCCGCGGTTCGGTCAGGACCATGGCAACAGTTTTGTCATGGACAAACGAATCCAGTCTAGAAAATCTAAAGAGATGGGAGCAACTATAAACTTTACTGGATTGCCAGTCTGCGTTAGCAATTTAGCCTATGAGTTTGTAGCGTCTTTCTCAAAATTCTCAAATTCTCAAAGAACGGATAGCAGAATGAACTGAGGGGATGTAGGTGTAGCCTATAGGCATGAGAATTCACGCAATCTGCTCTCGTCATTTCAGGGCGTCACTCACTGTGAGTGCTGGCTGTCTTAAAGCTACAACTATCGGCTTACTTCCGACATTGCATGCTTCTCTCTCCAAAAGTCTTAAAGCTTTTGCTTTTTTGTTTTAAGAGTTATGAGCTTTAGTACGAGTAAAGAGAAGAAAGTGTCATAAAAAATGAGATTTGACAGACACAAAGAAAGCAAGAGTTCGATTTTCAAATAATGACTATACGCGGATGCATGCTGCTGCCACTCTTTGTGGAAGAAGAAGCATCAGCATTGTGCTCGCGAGAGCTTCTCATCCCTGTTAGATGGCGAACTGAGTTGATTCACTGTGACAGTCGCGCTGGAATGTATATGGTTGTTAGTTGTCAAGGGCGCTTCAGGCGAGTCCCAATGACCATTCCTCTGACCCTGAGAGCACGCACGAATCCCTGCTCATACTGGGTGTACAGCGGCCCCGACTTTGTCATTGTAAGGCCTTGCGAATTGGAGCTCATGACATGGACAACTGAAGTAAAAGGACACTATACTCTCAATTTTCTTAGAAACGAGCTCAAGGAACGTATTTTCGTAGCTTCCACTTACTTCCAGGGGTCCTTGGCTCAGAAAGCATAGTGCTGAGAGTGGGGTTCTGCCAGGTGGACAAATTTGGGTCGTGAAAAATTGGAGTTCTCGGGGAAAACAGTTCAGAATTAAATCCATTTACAACTGCTAGCTGACTCATTCAAACCTGTAGCTCAGCTCTTTGTGCAGTCAGTGAGGATATTCCGAATCTCCGACAGGGATGCAGGTGCAACGGGGACCAAAACTCCAGAGTACGAAGGTATAATTAATCAGCCGCGCTCTCTAAAGGAAAAAGTTCTGAGTATAGCGCAAAAACTCAATACTTTTCTCTCTTCCTGCCCCTGTCCGAAAATAATTGATTGCAGGTTAGAGATGGATGAAAATCTGACGAAGTCGAGCTCTCCTGGGTCGACAACCCTAATGAAACCTCATTACTCAGCTAAACCTCATTAAAACACATACACTAAAATAATTTACATGCTAAAGAGAGGCATTGATGCCGAAGCTCAAAGGGGATGCTGATATCTTAAGCTAAATAGCTGGTTTTCAGGGCTAATACTTTTTGCTTTAAACATCATTTTCTTTAAGAAATTAACATTTTCTTTGTTGCCTCCCAAACGGGGGAGGGCGCAGATTTCCTAGCTCAGTTCTGAAAACAGGAAACCTTTGCCTCCACCGAAATCTGCTCGATTTTCCGAGTGCAAGCGTCCTACTTTGGCTGTCCATGGCATGCAATAAGTACACATCTGATTTGCACTCTTGCCCAAGCATGTTTTGGAGAGATCCTTGGAACTGGCCAAATGATCAACTTTCTTGTAGCTTACAGCATTCAATTTAGACACAAAAATATATAGTGTATATGTTACAGGGGTCTTGGGGGAGGGAAGTTTTCCTATTGCTGACACCAAATTTGTTATAGGGCTGTTTATTATTAAGAAAATCCCACCTCTGCAACCAAATCTGTTGTAGGGTAAACTTTTGCCTGTGGTTTAATCACAACGCTGCTACCAAAATCTGTTGCAAGGGGGGGGGGGGTCGAGGGTTATTGGAAATTTTCCGGGTTTCCTTAGAATTCGGGGCGAACTTCGCAATTTATACTACTAGCAGGAGTAAGCCGTAGGTTGCTCCTGGTGGCGTGGTGTGTCCGAGCGGCAAGACACAGTTCCTATTCAGTCCGAGGAAAATGGATGGGGGGTAAAGGGCTTCGCGGTGGATTAGAGTTGCCTGGGAAACTGGCGCACTAATGGGGAATTTCTAATAACTAATAGGGTATGCTAGCATGAATAGGCAGAGCGTCTAATATCGCTTTCGGTAAAAGGGCAGTACGCCTGATAGATATGGGAGATAGGCAAGGATCAGACTATCAGTCTGAGGGAATAAGGCTGTACACCTGTGCAGACAGACTGTCTACAAAAGGGGAAGGGAATGGGAGGGAAGCGCCTGTTCTGTTGGGGAAGGGGGGGTTTGAGCGATCGCTCGGGCGGGACTGTACGTCCTGGGGAAAACGGGGGGAGAGAATTGCTGGGCACTCAAGGCTCCACGGAAGAGGGAAGGCGGAACGCCTTTAAATGATTAAGACCAATTCCGATCTATTTATAGAACAATGTTCAGTTACAAGCCTCAATTATAGATAGGCTGGAGGAGGTTGAAGGCAAGCCAGGCAAATCAAGCTAAGCAGCCGAAGAAGAAGAAGAAGATGCTCCTCTTTCAGTTTATTCTTTCGCTTATATACAAAATATAACAAAAATGGCGTACGCGTTAAAACTAATAAAAGCACTAGGTTATACTTTGAGCTACTAAACAATACTAGGAGTTACTATTAACGGTATAAGAGATTTATTTAAGTAGGCACAAAGATGTTTTAAGCGATTTAGAAAATAGTCGTATTTTATTAAGGCAGTATACATAAAATAATAGGCAAAAGAAAAGTGACTCTTACAACTGGCCTTCCTGGCTTGAAAAATTTGAATGCATAGTGAAAATTTTCAAAAATTACGTATAGGCGAGCAGAAAAATAATGGAAGTATTAAAACGCAAATGTTATCAGTTACTAAAACATATTGAATTCGCCGGGCAGTCGGTGGCGATGCGGCCAGCCACATTCTTGGCCGAGCCAGCGGATTTCGATTTGCAGACTTGCTTCGTTGAATCGGCGCGGTCCGCGGCGAAGATCAGACAGCGCATAATGCACTGCGCGCCTCCAGGCGGCAACCGCGTGCACCGTCGGTAGCTGTCGCAAATTATTTAGTACTGGTCGTAGGGTTTCACGCTGAGGAAACTCTCGTCCGTCACGAAACTTCCCGGCATGAATCAGGTAAAGCTTCATAGCCGTAATTAGGCGGCGAAAATCAGCACGTTGGGCTTCGGGCAGGCTCTCAATGGCTTGAGTAAAGTTTTCGCCAATCTCTTGTAGCGGCTGACCTTGCCGGACGAATCCTGCCATCAGAGGCGGCACGCCGGAGTCTAGTGGCTCCATCTTGATCGGCGGCGTATTGCGAGGGCGTGGCTGATTCATAGGACGAACTCCGTACGTCGGCGGCGGGGTGACTAGTGGCTTCTCAGGCTGCCTTGGTGGTGATCGGGAGCGGGGACGAGGCTCTGTCTGCGTTGATGAAGGACGGGGGCCTAATCTCTGGCGTATGGGTGGCCGAGGGGCTTCGTTTGTCGTCAATACAATCGCTGACCGGGCGTCAGGGGGTTGGCGCTGAACGATGGCCGGGGAGACAGTGACAGGAGCGTCGGCGTGACGTTTGAGCAATTTAATTCTCTCTTCTTGGGCGGATGATGGGCGAACGGCTGACGTAGGCGGTGGCGAAGGGTGGGCGTCTGAGGTGGACGGCGGCGGCGGACGGGTGACAACCGAGGCGACACGGGGTTTTGGACCGGGCTTACTCGGTTTTGTTGGCTGGCGATCTGGGACAGGCAAGTCGTCGTCTGACTCATCGTTGAATTCATCAGCGTCAGAATCGCTGAGGCGGAGATCATCCTCTAATTGCCTTAGGCTTTCTTCTGAGTACATTGGTAGGCTGACTAGTAAAGCAGCTTAGGGTTTAAATATCACTTGGATATTAAAGAATTAAAAGTCGGCTTGACAGTATTGAGGAACTAAAAGTCGGGCTTGACAGTATTGAATAGAGCGAGAGGCGGGAATTTCGGGAAACGGGAGGTTTTGGGATCTGGTTGTGCAACGGTTCAAATTTGCTTTTATTTACGGACTCTTGTTCACAGACAAGGGGGATCCCTTGGTTTTCGTAACCCACCTCATTTTCTACGTTCTTTGGGCTCTAATTTCTTTGTCGATCGATATTTTCAAAGGGTTCTTTGTGCATAGCAGGGACTTAGTCGAGGGCTTTCTTTGTCTAAAATTTGGGGTCTGTTGGACGAATGGGGACGGCGAGTGAGGGGTAGGAAGGTGTAGACGGGCTTAAAACTCTAGGTTGCGCAAGAGGTTTAGTGCTAATAGTAGTCTGTCTAGATGGCAGTTGCAACGCTGTTTATTTTGGGGTGGAGGCCTTAGATTGTAGGGGTGACGGCGCGGGGGTTCGGGATCTCGCGGGGCAGGAGAGGGGGGTTGGGGCTCAGGGATTTCTTCGTTCGGGGCCTCACTCTCTGACTCATCGGTCGTTTCATTCTCTTCCTCTGTCTGGGCTTCACTCCATTCTTCTGGCTGGATTTCATTGTTTTCTTCTTCTAACTCTTCGTTCTCTGCTTCTCTAATTTGGCATCTCCAATTAATTTCTTCTTCATCGGATTCTTCTTCAGATTCAACTGGTTCGGGCAAGATTAATTTTTGGGAATTTCGGCTGGGTTGGCCTTCCTTAATTACAGGTTGTCTCTTAGGTTTAGTAGAGACGGGAATTGGAGCGGGAGTGGGAACGGGAGCGGGATTAGAGGCGGAATCAAGGGCATCTCGCTGGCCTTCCTTAGTGATTCGCTCTGCGGTAGAATTTGGGACTGGGGTTAGATTGTCTCGATGCACGAGCATTTCCTTTCCTACTAATTCTCCTTCTTCTTCTTTCCGGACTTTGAAAACCACTTCTGATAGTTGGGCTAAAACTCTAAAGGCGGATCTCTTCTTTCGGTGAAACTTGTGGGATTCTTCGCTATCTAACTGGGGGTTATTAATTAAAACTAAACAACCTATGGGGACTCTGGGGGGAAGTTTATTAGTTTCAGCGGCGGTCTGTCTTTTCTCTACTACTTTTTCTAACTTTTTCTTGACTATCTTATGGGCTTCCTCTAATCTTTCAGCATGCTTGGTAATGTAGGCGGGATAGTCAGCGTGTTCTGCTGTACTTCTGATCTGGGTGTCTAGAGGTAAGGTGGCTTCTCTGCCAAATAATAGGAAGTGAGGGGAAAAACCTGTGGTTGAATTGGGGCTGGTGCGGACTGCTACTAGGACTGCGGGAATTAGTAAATCCCAATCACCATGATCCTTATTGATCAGACAGGTGATGATTGACTTGACTTGCTTATTGAAACGTTCAACTAGTCCATTAGATTGGGCATGGTAGGGGGTAGTGAAGGTGTGGCGAATATTATAAAGTTCGCAAAAAGCTTTAAATTGTTTACTAGCGAAAGTTTTTCCATTGTCAGTGTGGATCCAGGTGGGCTGTCCATATTCTGCTACTATTCGCTCGAGTAGTATCTTGATGACCGTATCTGATTTTTGATTTCTGATGGGAAAAGCGAACGGATATCGAGTAGTGCTATCTACAATTGTCAGAACATATTTGTGACCTCGTTTGCTTTCTTTAGAAATTGGACCGATGATATCTATGTGCAGGCGGCTAAATGCTTCGCCAATAGGGAATGACTGGACTGGGGCCTGAACAAAATGTCCTTTCTTGCTCTCAAGGCAGGGAATGCATTCAGCAATTAATTGTTCAACTGAAGTGCTTAGTCCGGGTCGCCAAAATCTTTCTCGGATTCTCTGGAGCGTCTTATCTCTTCCTAGATGTCCTGCGAGGGGGCTGTAGTGTAGGTCAATAAAGACTGCTTTATCTAAGGATGGGGGCAAAACTACTTTGTCCTTTTCGCCTTCGGTGATTATTAATAATTCGTTATCGATTTTCATCAGTGCATAATGCTTACTGATCTTGTCTGGCACGTCCGGTGTTTTGGGAAATTGGCTCAGTTTCTGTGATTTAGCTTCTAATAGAGCTCTAATGATGGGGTCAGCAGCTTGAGCTTCTTGGATTTGTTCTTTCTTCAGGGGGCTGGGTAGATAATCAGTTAACAATTTCTCGCACTTTCCTGTCTCTTCTTCTACTTCTACTTCTCTACCTGAGACATTCAGCTGTATCCTAGATTCGGGATATTCAGGCAGGGTCTCGCTTTCTGTCAGAGCTTCAGGTGACTGGGACATGGGGTTGTCCTTAGTTTCAGCGGGAGCACTCTCATCTCTCAGGGGAACAGGGGTCAATTTCTCAACTTTCTCAGGGATTGGCTCAATTTTCTCAGGAATCGCTTCAGGTACTTCAGGGGTTTCAAGGATCGCTTCAGCAGACTTAGTGGCTGCGTCAGGGACTTCAGGTGCTGTTTCAGCAAGTTCGGGGGCTGCTTCAGGGGATATTTCAGGGGCTTCAGCTATCTCAGCTGGTCGTCTCGACAATCCGTCGGCATTGGAATGTTTTGCGCCGCTTCTGTGTTCAATATCGAACCTGAATTCATTCAGACGCTCTATCCATCTACCTAGGATTCCGGTTGCTTCAGTTTGTCTCATGAGCCAAATTATCGCTTTATGATCAGTTCGGGCTAAGAATTTCTTGCCGATCAGATAAAATCTGAAATGCCTCATAGCGTCGACAAGGGCTAACAATTCTTTCCGGGTAATGGGGTATCGCTTCTCAGATTCCTTCATCGCTCTACTAAAATAGGCTATTGGTCGCTCTATGCCATCACTCTGGATTTGGCCAAGGCATGCGCCAATCCTGTCGTCACTGGCATCTGTGTCGAGCACCATCTTCACATTTTCGTCTTCGACATATTCGGGGTAGGCTAACACTTCAGTAGACATCATTCTCTGCTTCAGGGACTCAAAGGCTTCATCATGCACTTTGCTCCACTTAGATTGGAAATTCTGGACTCCTTTTCGAGTCAATTGGAATAGGGGGTGAGCCACTTCGGCATAATTTTTCACAAATCGGCAATAATAATTGCATAGGCCAAGAAAACTGCGTAGTTCCTTTACGTCTTTGGGACGGGGCCAAGTTTTGATAGCTTCTATTTTGGCTTCATCTGTTCTGATGCCTTTTCGGCCAATCACGTGTCCTAGATATTTCAACTCGTGATGGAAGAGGTTGCACTTTTTGGGTCTCAGCTTCAGACCTGCGGCAATAAGTCGCTTAAATACTTCTCTTAAGTGCTCTAAATGGTCGGCAAAAGTTTGGGAGTAGGCGATTATGTCATCGATATAGGACATGGCGAACTTATGTTGAATTCCTAATAATACTAAGTTCATTAATCGTTGGAAGGTTCCGGGGGCATTGGAAAGTCCTTGGGCCATTACTTGGTATTCAAATTGGCCTCTAGTTAGGGTGGAGAAGGCGGTTCTATGCTTATCTTCTTCTTTGATGGGGACTTGCCAGTATCCTGAGTTTAAATCAAGGCTGCTAAAGTATTGGCTACCAGTCAGGTGGGAGAAGGTCTCTTGGATATTGGGGAGGGGGTAGGGGTAATAATTAACTCTTGAGTTGAGCACTCGGAAATCGCTCACGATTCTGATAGAACCGTCTTTCTTGGGGACAATTACTAGGGGGGTGGAATAGGTTGAGTAGCAGGGTCTAATTAAGTTTTTGGCTAACATATCGTCTAATTGGGCGTCAACTTGCTTTTGCAAGTGTGGGGGGATGCGTCTAGCTGGGATTCTAACGGGAGTGGGGTCTTTGATAGAGATTTCGTGGGTTACTAAATGTGTCAGGCCCATGTCTAATTCATTCTGGGAAAAGGCTTCACGGTTTTCTTTCATTAAGTCGATGACTGCTTTTCGCTGTTCATCTGACAATTCAGGGCCAAGGCTCACTTCATTAATCCAGGAATCTTCAGTACATTGAGTCTGGTTGACTTTCGCAGGGAGTTGGGAACTGGGGGGTTGGGTTTGCCAATAGGTTAAGTCTTTAGCTTTCATGGGTCTGGCTAAGCCAATTAGGGAAGTTTTGGTTAGGTTCACATCTACTGGGTGACGATTAATAATCTCGACAATTCCTTTGCCTTCTTTCATGGTTACTAGGGTTGGAACCATTTCTAATGAGAAATCACGGGTTCGGACAGTATCGCCAATAGCTTCAATGGTCATGGGGGTGCCGTAATTCGATTCACAGTTCTTGGCTAACTTCACGGGTATTCGGAGGGCACTATTAGCTGGGATGATTGCTCTTTCTTGAGTATAGACTCGGCAAACTTTCACGGGTAGGCGGGTATACTGCATGGGTATACAGGTACCGTCATTAAGCACTAGCATTCCTTTGGCTAGCTGAATGCTTTCGCATTGGGATAGGAAAAATTCCATTCCTAAGATATTATCGCAATCGTGTCGGCATAGGAGGAAGTCTACTTCGATTTGGATATCGCCAAACTTCACTTGGGCAGATACTTCTCCTTCTAATTGTACTGGTGTACCGTCAAATGTACTGATACTTTTGCTAGTGTCTCGGATTTGATCGGCACGGAATAGCTTAGACCAGGTTGAGCGGCTCAGGAAGTTATTTCTGGCGCCTGTGTCTAGCAAGAAATCAATCGATTCTTTCTGGATATCGCCGACAATTACAGCTTCATAGCCTTCTAGCTTGGTCAGGTCGATTCGGGATGGGGAATTGGGTTTTGGCTTTCGTCGCTTCTTTGAGCGGGTTTCAGCACTGGATAGAGCATTATTGGTTTCACTCGCATGGGGTACATGGGGTGCAAGCGCAGTGGGTACATGGGGTGCGGACGCATGATGTACATGAGCTTTGGTCGCATTGGTTACATGAGAGGCGGTCGCATGGGGGGAATTGTACACATGGGAGTCATGGGGGGCATTTAGCATGGCATCGTCGGCATCATCAAAGGCAAGAAGTGAGAAATTATTGGGGGAGACAAATATCGCATTATTTACAGGCATTGGCTGTACATGGGAGGTTTTGCGGGGATAGCGGAAACCGTACTGGGGAGGTTGCCGGTATTTTGGTTGGGGGGCATTTTCGAATGATGGGGAGGCCGGAGAGTAAGCAGAATTTTGGCCTGAGGGGCGTGGCCTCTTAACTCGACCCTGGCTTCTCAGTTTCCCGACTTCTGGGAGTCACGGGGGTTACGGAACTTCAGCGGCTCATATCTGGGATTGGGGGGCTGACGCTCATTCCTTCTTGGGGGTTCACGCCTTGGCGGTTGGTTCATCAGCTGCTGGGGTGGCTGTCTGAACTGCTGCTGGGGTTGCGGTCTGTACTGCTGAGGAGGTGGCTGTCTATACTGCTGAGGGGGTGGCTGTCTATACTGTTGCTGGGGATAGGCTTGGGGTGGCGGAGCGCTTTGCGCTGCTAGCTGCTTCTTTAAGTCCTGGATGACTCGTTCTTGGCGATCAATCTGGTTCTGCTGATTGATGATCAACTGGTCAGTTCTGCCTTTATACTCCTCTTTTTCTTCCTTAGTCACTCGGATTCCTCCTTTATGGGACATCTGGTAAGCAGCTTCAATTCTGCGCAGCATTCTGCGGGCGGCTTGGAGACTAGCAGGTTGGGCAAAAATTAGCTTTTCACGGGTGTCGGGAGGGGTTCTTACACCTTTAATGAACTGTTCGACCAGTTCTTCCTCTCTCTGCTCAGCATCCATATTTAGGAATGCGCGGGAGGCTAATTCAATCAAAGCATCGGCAAAACTGTCAGTGGATTCGTTTCTGCCTTGGCAGCGATTCCTAAACTCTTCGCGAAATTCAGCGGAGCTACCTACTTTTCCAAATCTTTCGATTAGTCTTTCTTTGAACTCTTCATAGGGGAGATTAGCTGGGAGGTTGAGGCGTTGAACTGCTGCAAACGCAGTACTCAGGTCTAAATTGGTAAGTAGTTCCTGCTTCCTATTTTCTTCTTCTATGCCTTCATTTTCACATCTCTGGTCAAATGCGGTAAGCCAGATTCTAATATCTTGGCTGGGAAGGTACTTCTGGATCTTCACATGTCTGAGGGGACCTAATTCGAGTCGGTTGCGGAGCTCTTCAGCTAAGAGCGCAAGGGCATCGTTAACTGCGGCCATACTACTTCAGGGATTGGGATGGGAAATTAGGCTGGGGTTGCGCGTTTCTCCAGATTCTGATCCTTTACCGCTGCCACCAAATTTGTTACAGGGGTCTTGGGGGAGGGAAGTTTTCCTATTGCTGACACCAAATTTGTTATAGGGCTGTTTATTATTAAGAAAATCCCACCTCTGCAACCAAATCTGTTGTAGGGTAAACTTTTGCCTGTGGTTTAATCACAACGCTGCTACCAAAATCTGTTGCAAGGGGGGGGGGGGTCGAGGGTTATTGGAAATTTTCCGGGTTTCCTTAGAATTCGGGGCGAACTTCGCAATTTATACTACTAGCAGGAGTAAGCCGTAGGTTGCTCCTGGTGGCGTGGTGTGTCCGAGCGGCAAGACACAGTTCCTATTCAGTCCGAGGAAAATGGATGGGGGTAAAGGGCTTCGCGGTGGATTAGAGTTGCCTGGGAAACTGGCGCACTAATGGGGAATTTCTAATAACTAATAGGGTATGCTAGCATGAATAGGCAGAGCGTCTAATATCGCTTTCGGTAAAAGGGCAGTACGCCTGATAGATATGGGAGATAGGCAAGGATCAGACTATCAGTCTGAGGGAATAAGGCTGTACACCTGTGCAGACAGACTGTCTACAAAAGGGGAAGGGAATGGGAGGGAAGCGCCTGTTCTGTTGGGGAAGGGGGGGTTTGAGCGATCGCTCGGGCGGGACTGTACGTCCTGGGGAAAACGGGGGGAGAGAATTGCTGGGCACTCAAGGCTCCACGGAAGAGGGAAGGCGGAACGCCTTTAAATGATTAAGACCAATTCCGATCTATTTATAGAACAATGTTCAGTTACAAGCCTCAATTATAGATAGGCTGGAGGAGGTTGAAGGCAAGCCAGGCAAATCAAGCTAAGCAGCCGAAGAAGAAGAAGAAGATGCTCCTCTTTCAGTTTATTCTTTCGCTTATATACAAAATATAACAAAAATGGCGTACGCGTTAAAACTAATAAAAGCACTAGGTTATACTTTGAGCTACTAAACAATACTAGGAGTTACTATTAACGGTATAAGAGATTTATTTAAGTAGGCACAAAGATGTTTTAAGCGATTTAGAAAATAGTCGTATTTTATTAAGGCAGTATACATAAAATAATAGGCAAAAGAAAAGTGACTCTTACATATATATTTTAACTTGAGTTTGTATTTCTTTACTGATTTTGATCGCACAGTACCATTTACATGTATCAAATAAAATCATCTAATTTTCCTCTCGTTCTCAGCTTACTAAAAAAAGACGCGCGGTTGATCCGCAATGAGAAGAGATGAAATTTTGAAATCAATAACAAAGCTCACCTAATTGAATAAAATCCCACAAGATTAGATGGACACACAGTAATGCAGATGCGGACAGATAATTTGATTTTAGCTTGGACATGGCGCAAGACGTGTGCGAATAATAATCAACCCAATCTTTAGCTGGGGCAGCAGCAGCCGCAGCAGCAACCTCCATCCGATCTGCCTCCGGGGGGTTGGGGGGGGCGTCCCAGCTTTATGTGACAGGAAATAATATAAGAAACAATCAGGAAAACTCGGCATCTTAGTTTTCAGTTACAAGAGTTCTGTTGTCTGCACATGTCGAGTGAATTGAACCCGCACAAAAACACGAATTAGATTCATGGGTGATTGGTTAGATAGTTCTATAACTATATTCAAAATCCAATAAAACTGGGAAAAAAACTGCACACAGAGGCTAAAATATGATTCAAAAATACTTTTGTGGGTTGTTAGATACAGATATACAGATCTTTGCGTTAGCTAATAAAAGTGATGTTAAAATACTTGGTTTTCAATTCGCTCAGAGTGCGATGAGGCAAATTACAACAGAAAGCCAGAAGCGTACACGTGAAACATATTGCCTTTCGTTGTTATGAATGGTGACAAAATGGATGCAAGTGACTGAAAAAAAGTAAAAAGAAAAAAAATTCTCTAATTTTCACGATTTAACTCTAAAGTTTAATTTTGACCCTCAAAATTACTTGAAACAAAGAAGTAAAGCCGAATTTTGAAGTCCTCGAAACTAGCTGGCAGTCCTCACCGGGTCCTCATCGGAGTCTGGCTGCTCAGTCACAACCACCACTGGACTAGGAGTTGCCTCGGCCTGCGCTTCGGCTTCCTGCTGCTGATCTTCGGCTTCCTCCTGCAGCTCCTCGGCGACCGAACCGCTTGCCAGGAGTTGCACCGCCGCTTGGTACTGATGGCAGTGCAGCTTCCGCTTCATGAGGAACTCGCGCCGGTGTCGCCGCTCTTCTTCCGTGAGGCCGACCTCCTCCGCGTCCGCGTCGTGATGCGGGTCGTCGGTCGGTGGCAGATGCTCATTTAGAAGCAAAAACTGCTCGCTGACGCTGTCGCCGACGTCTTCGTCATCAGTAGCGGCTGCCTTGACGCCCACGGGGGCAGCTGGAACAGCAGCTATGATGGCCACCTCGCTAAAGCTAGTTCGCCTGCGCTGAGCATCGGCGGGTGCCCGCAGACATTGACTCTTAGAGAATGCTGGAACGGCATCTGCACTGGCGCCGGCATTTTCGTCACCTTGATCAGTAGTAGGCGGCAGTCTTATAGCTGCATGGTTGATTGCTGATGCCTTCTGGTGCCGAAACTGTACATGGTTCAAAACTTCCACGATGCTTAAGAATTCCTTTTGTCTTTTTCTGTTTTTCTGGGTTGCAGGACATTTTAAACCAATTTTTAGTTGTGTTTTTTACTGATCTCTTTCCAGCTGTCGTACGTGTTGTTCCCACAGCGCGGTACTCCTAAAAGTCAGTAAAAGCTTTTATAGCTACGAGTGTATTGTTAAATAAATGAAAGTCAATGTTGCACCGCGATCCTCTTGAATGTATTTACGCGCATCTTAATTTTTTCAACTTGCTTCTTCTATCGATGAAGTGCGAAACGTACATATATGCACATGTAGCATAATGGAAGGCGTAAAACTTACAAACGGATAAACTTAAAAACTTGTTGATCGACAGCGATAGATCAATAACTATTTAGGAACAATTTATTTTGCAGATAGCGTATCCGTATTCTTATTTATTTTTTGATCAAGTTCTTTGTCATCTTGCGAGACGAGCGGGCATACTAGAGCAGATTTAAATAAGTGCCAATATAAGGTACATATATACAGTTTTCTATTTTAGAGAACTGTTATAAGTTGAACAATTTTTTATGAAAATGAATAGAAATTTTAAACATATTTTCTATAACAGCTTCCATAATTGAATCCATTCTTATAATGCGGTAATACAAAATTGTTCAGAGCTTTTTATCGGTCGCAATCTTTTTGAGACTACAGGCAAGCTTGCCTCGTCGTTTCGGGAGGGGGTCGTTCGCAAATTCTAGGAGGAGCAAAATTTTAACAATTTTCCGAACATTTACTATTGTTACTGCCATATTGAAAATAATAGGACACTTTTATCTGTCAATAAAGATAATTTTTGGGTTGAACTTTATCATACAAAAGTGTTTTTAATCATCTGGCGGTATTAAGCGATAATTAGCGATGAAAAAAATTCAAATTCAATCATTTCACCGATGTTAATTTTTGATACTACAAGATGTCTGTAGCTAAAAAAAGTTGTTGTTGTGTTGAAACCTTGCTATATTACATTTAAAATGAAAGCTTATATAAATTTAATTTAAGAATTTTTTAAAGCTCAATAAACTGCACTACAAATGATTTTATAGACGCTTAACTGTACGCCTAGCATTTCCGGTGGGATAGCCTCTTTGCGTCTCACAAAATGTATTTTTCGGCTGACGTCTAGAATGCGTGCTTAAAATGATACATTTTGATGCAGATAATTAGAAAAACATGCCTTATTATCTTTTTGTAAAAAATTGTTATGAAATAGAGCACTATTGTTGATAAAAATAATTAAAAGCAACCATGCATCGCAATAAACTCCTACTTTGAAGCACAAAATAAATATCCTGTAACCACACTAGCATTCTCCATGGAGCACCTTTTGAGCTGAAATTTTACAAAGATATCCAGTAAAGTAAACTGAGCAAATGATTTTTTTTGTTTTTGAAAATACTTCAATTTGGCTATGTATCAGTTAGTTCATTGGACATATTTACTATATTTTTATTAAAATCCTTGTAACCAAGCTACAGAGAAACATGTGCAAAACTGGACCTTGAAATTTGACCTGAATGATCAGCAAATGTGTATCTCGAAATGATTTTTTTTGTTTTCATCAAGTCATTCTATGCTAATTTTTTCTGAAGGGAAAGATACCATATATTTAGAGTCAATAGGGGAAGCATTTAAACTTATTCAATAGTCATTAAAATTGCAACTATATTATTATAATATAGTAATACTATTATAAATGTATTATATAGTAATATTAACTTCTAAGATGCCCTTATAAATTTAAGTAAAGACAACAGGCCTTAATTAATTAATCAGCATTTTGAAGAAACTGACTTTATACAGATGGGCCCCAAGCTAAGAAATGAATGTAGAGCTTATTTCGTGTAAGGTATAAAAATCAATTTATTATAATAATAAATACTCTTAATAAATTGGTTAAATTAGTTATTTACCTTGAATTAATTTAATTTAATAATTAAATATATAAATTTGTTTCACTTCTTACTGCATTTAAATAGAGTACCTCTCTACTATACTATAGAAGTATAGTAAAAGTATGGTAAAAAAGTATAGTAAAAAATTTTCTTTGGTTTAATCCCAGCTTGCTTCAGTTTTTTAGTCTTAATACGAGCTAGATAGTAAGTGTTGATTAATTTGCTCCATCACCTTTTGCCACGGAAACAGCACATGTCGGACATGCAACACTCTTCCTGATCCCTGGATCCAAGATGACTGCTTCTGTTTCTTCAATGCTTGAAAACTGAGCTCATGGAGCTTCAGGTTATGCTGTCAGAGTGCTGCTGCCGGTGCTGTGTGTGTATGTGTGTGTCTTCTGTGGGTAGGTTCCCTGTCCCTCAGTTTAGCCACTGTGGTGGGCTAACTGGAGGAATTGCCGTTGTCGGTGCTGCAGGTGGCACTACATGGTAGTATTGACGCTGTCAGTGACGCTGGCAAAGGCTTGGACGAAGCTAGGTGCCGTCATTGTCAGAAGGACATGCGTGTGCTGCTTAGACCAGTGCGCAAATTCGACTGGACTCGTATCTGGTGCAGTCTGGTGTATTCACTGAGATTGTGTGGATCTGCCTCCTCGCATCACCTCAACCAGGCTCAATTTCTTTTGTAGAATTTTCGTGCGCTGCTTAACTGCATCTTGTGCCTGCTGAGTGATGCCAAGAATTGTGCCACACAATAATTTGGCCCATAAACTACTCGTATATTATACATATGTATGCACAGCACACACACACGCAGTTCATTCATATTAAATGTACTAGTTAATGGAATTCTCATCTCATGAGCTCTAGTCTATGGACAAACCTGAAATTACTAGAATATCTAGATAGAACTAAACTTCTTTGAGCAGCGCGCTGCGCTGCGAGCAAAATACATGTAGATTCCTTATAGCGCAACTAATTACTGAAGTAAAAGTGTAGTACAGTCTACAGCCTGAAGTAGCCTGTGTAAGATGCGGAGGGATGATTTTTGCATAGGAAGCCACTAAGGTAAGGTTGATGGAACTATGGGGAGGTGAGAGATTCAAAGCGAGGGACGGAAGCCATGCATAGGTCGATCATAAGTTTGATTATTGCAAGAGTCTGGGGATGCATTAACGAGAGGCGGCATAGAAATAAAGCGGGCTAAATATATTAATACACAAAATTACATGTACTAGCTAGTAATTTCAGAATGGTCAGCGACTCCTCCGATTTGTATCCGCGACCGCATGCCCACAAATCCCCCGGCAGACCCTGTCGCAGTTGGTGGTTGTGCACAGAATACAATGTTAATTTTCGAGCTTCTCTGCAAAAAATGCGTGATGCACTCAAGATGCGTGCTAAAGTCTACTTCTTTGATTGATGGCTGGGTTTTGCCTTTTCGCTTGTGATCATCAAAAGCTTGGGCGTCATTGCTACTGGTGTTTCAGTGTGCGCATTATGTCTGGTCATCATATTATGTGCATGTGCAGTGTCTTTTACCTACATTTTTGTTTGTCTCTGTTTCCTGCATGCTCTTTCGCATTTTTACACCTCGCACATCCTCATTTTTCTCAATTAACAAGTGAAATCTTTTCTTAAAGACTAATTGCTATTTTAGTTAAGCTAGTAGGTTTTTGGTAATTAAATAATTCAATTTTGTCTATTTTCCAAAAAGTTTCAAAAAATGAATTAATTAAAATAAATTTGAATAATTTTAAGTTAATTGGAGTAAAATGTCTAATAAGTAACTATAATTTTTTATTTTAAGTACATGTAGCTTTGGTATAAGTATTAATGTAATAAGTACTTAAAGTAAAATCAAGCAAGTTATAGTTTTCAGAAATTATGCTGCAAATAATCAAATATATACTAGAATCCGAATTCCTTTATTAAGGAACATGCAGTTGATATTAAATCCACAATGTGCTTTTTGGTGTTCAAGGATAGTTCCCTGACTTTTTCTATTATTAGTTAGATTTTATTATATTTAATGTAAAAATGAACAATTCTATTCACCGTAAAAATGAACATTCTTTATTTGTCGAATCATCTTGACTTTGAAAAGATACATAGTGAAAACTTGATTTTTAATTTAACCTTTCAAGACTTATTTAGACTTCTTAATTCAGTGATTAGTTAAACTGATCGAAGTCCTTTCGAGTGCATGCTATAATAATTTCGCACTTTTTCGCACACGATAATTTTAAATGTCTGGGATTTAGAGCAGAGTAACAAAATGCTGTGCTCAAAAACATTTCCTTTGTCAATTTCTTGTTCTTTTATTTTTGCAAAAGAAATTTAACTGCATATTTAAAATAAAAATAGAAGAAAATTTTATTTTCTCTTCAATATTTTTGTCGTTTATTTTCCGCAACAAAGAATAACAAATAGCCTTGATTTCTTCTCAATTTCAAGTTTTCTTGTGGTTTTAGTAGCAGCTTCTTACAGAAATTGTCGAAATAATTTTTTTTGTACGATTATTGGTCGATGTATAAACTTTTTTTGCAATTACAAAAAGTTGTGACCTAGCTTTGAGAACGACCCGAGGGTCCGAGCTCTAAATTTTCCAGCACGGGAATAAGAGGAAGCCATAGTAGGATAGGTAATTGTATTTTGATTAATTAATTCAATAAAACATAATAAAAATTAAACATAAAACCAGCCGCCCCATCATTTGATCAAATCAATTCTGAAAAAAACGTCACTTGTTATCTAGGTTAGTTATTTAGTTTTAACTTCCAAATTTATTTACTAGGCCTAGCCTAGGATGACCTAGCTCTAGTCTAGATAGTCAAAGCTAAGCTAGGCCTAAGTTGCAGGTTAAATCTTTTGTATGCTAACTTCGTTTTTTGTTTACTGCTTCTCTGCTTCCAAGTTTCCTTGATTTTAATCTTTTAGAATAAAAAAAAGCCTTAATTGTAAAAATGATCTCAGATTAAGCCCTAGTAAGCCTAGGCCTACTAAGGGCAAGGCCATCCCTATTCTGTCAAATAATGACAAATTAAGCATATTAATTATTTTAAATGTTTCACTTTTATTTTAGACACTGCCACTGGTCTTCAAATTTTAAGTCATTAAATGGCTTTGAGCCTAGCATTCTAAATTAGGCTAAGCCTTAGGTTTATTAACTTTGACCTTGAATTTAATAACCTTGCCTTTGCTAAGCTAGCCTTGAATGTTGGATTTAATCATAACAATTATAAGAATCTTAACATCTAGTTTAACAATATAGGCCCTAATATTAGGCCCTAGGGCTTGGCTTATTTAAAAATTATTAAACAAAATTATAATATAAAATCTTATAGGCCTAGATTTCTCATGATTATTTAACATGATATTCAAAAATTGATTAGGCTATTTAATTTCACCTTATTTTTCTTATAAATAAGTTATAAGGCCTACTCAAAATTAGGGGTAGGACGTGATCACGATCGTGATCACGATATCGTGAATTCACGACCTTTTTCAGTGTCGTGAATTCACGAGTCGTGAAACATTTTTCACGTGCGTGATCGTGATTGTGGGTTTCTTTCAGCTTCAGATGTTACTATGTTTATACTTTTCAGTTCCCCAAACCACAATCGTGTACAGTCCTAAATGTAGACTTACTTGGTTTTTGTTTTTCTTTTCAAATACAACGAATGTGTTTTAACACAAAACTTACAGAATAGAGTTTTCAGTTTACTTTACTTAGTTCAGAAAGTTCGAAGTTAAAGTGGATTTTCGAAGTTCAAAGCTTACTGCCTTATTCTTTTCAATCTTTTGTTTATTTTGTAAAATGTAAAATTAAAACTGAAAAGCACTGAATGAAAATATAAATTGTATATATGTATGACTGTATATAAATTTCACTACATGATACGATGATAGTACATGACATGTACAGACAAGTGTTTGTTAACTTGCTTAGCTGCCTACAGAACTGAAAACAGTGAAAAGTGAAAAACAGAAAAGCTTATCAGTGTATGAATATGAAGTATAAAAGAGTACATGTAGGTTTACTACTTTACTTTTACGTTCTACACATATAGTGTTATTACAATGACTAATTTAAGTCTAATCTATACTATACTAGCTACATGCAAAAAATCATACTACAGAGTCTACAGACTACAGAGTACACAGCTACACACTATAGCAACAGTTATCTATTCCTTATCGATAAACTTTTTCTTGTAGCTCCAACTCTACTTGTTCTATAGTCTTTGATTATTTATTTTCTCTATCATTATCTTGTCTCTCTGATCTCAATCTTCAAAAAAGTAAAACTAATCACTAATCAGCAATAACAGCAATGAATTGAATGGACCCTGCTCATTTCTCTATGGGTCAAACTTCCGAACATTATAGTTAATAAAAACAAGCTTTTCAACGGTTTCGCCAAGCAGGCGACGTCGTTTCGGCTCGTAGATGTTTCCAACGTTGCTGAAGATACGCTCACTTGGAACACTGGTAGGTGGTGGTCCCAGAAATTTCCGAACAAGTGCTGACATTGCAGTTGATGGAGTCTTGTCTCTCCAGAACTTCATTGGGTCTTCCTCAAATGGAAGTCGAGGCTCTGATAGGTAGGCTGCCATTTCACGAGCCAACTTGTCCATAGCATTGCCTCTGTTTGAAACTGGCAGTAGCGTTCCGGCCCTAGACAGGTCACGCAGAGTTGCAGCTGCAGCACTAGAAGTAGAAGACTTCTCGAACAGGGCTGACATAGATAGCTGCTGAGGCTGAGACTCAGTTTGTCTAAAAAGGTGAAATTAAAAGTTAAAAGTTAAAACAAAGAGAACTTTGATATATTAGTTATAAAATTTATAACTTACAGATGTAGCAAATGTAATTTATAATTTAATTTTTTTGTTACATGTACATGTACATTGAATTATGAAATAGAGGAAATACTCACGGCTCAGTTTCGATAGATACATCGGAGAGGTCCTCGTCTATGGCTGTATCGCCATCAACAGTAGGAAGAGAAGTTTCACGCAAAATTTCATTCATTGCTTTTACGAGCTCAGCCTTAGCAAAGTTGCGCTGCTCTTCATCGAAAAAATCTAGCCGGAAGCGTGGGTCTAACATCGTAGCAACAATGTGGTGGTGACTCTTTTTTTCGTCAGAGAAGCGTTGAGTCAACCCTTTCACCAGGTCGTCTCGAAGGTACGTGATGCCAAAGCAGTCTACCTGCTGCAGATGCTCCAGCGACACTTTCACCATCGGCAAGATACACGAGATGCTGGCAGTTTCCCTGCTGACTTCTAGCGTAAAAACCTAAAAAATCTCAAGAAGTTTGACAGCTTTCTTTGAAACATCTGACTCATTGTCCGTCAGGATTTCAATTGGTCGGTGTCTGGTGCGATAGACACTAAACGCTTCCTCTTGCTCGTTGATTCGGCGTAACATGGCTAGTGTTGAATTCCAGCGTGTGTCTACATCTTGCACGAGGCTGTGTGTTGGTAGCTTCAGCTGGAGCTGCAGTGTTTTGAGGTTTGCTTGAGCGGTTACAGAGTGGTGGAAGTGGCCAACAATGCTCCGTGCTTTGTCAAGTATTGTCTTCAGTCCTCGATGACCGGAGATGGAATCCTTAACAACAAGGTTCAGCTTGTGGGCAGCACA
This sequence comes from Macrostomum lignano, assembly GCA_002269645.1. NCBI lineage: Eukaryota > Metazoa > Platyhelminthes > Macrostomidae > Macrostomum > Macrostomum lignano. The sequence continues at coordinate 65,518 of NIVC01000545.1, read as the reverse complement.
ATGGGCAGATGGTACTTTCAGAAGTTCTCCTGCAAGCTTCATGTTGCTGGCCCCATCACGCAGGAGGAGGCTGACTTGCTCTAAGCCAATGCCCCACTCACCAAGGGTTGTCGAAAAAACGGCCGAGATGTTAAGCCCAGTATGGGCATCAGTGAATGGCTTTACGCACAGTAAAAGCTGCTTACGCTCAAAATCTGGCGTGATAGAATGGATTGTGAAGGACATGAGTGCCAACTGGCCGTCACTCCACAAGTCACACGTGAAACCGAAATCTCGCAGTCTGTCTATTTCGTCCTGGACCTGCAATTTAATTTCTTCATAGAGAGTCTCTAGCTTGTCATGATAAAATCGAGTGCTCTTCAATCGATATTGCGGACATGCTTCTTTCAACAGATCGCGAAAGCCTTCACCTTCTACCACAGAGAATGGCTGTGAATCCAACACAATAAAGCGGAGAATTTTTCGATCAATTGCAACCGAACGAGGGTGCGAATCCGACCATTCTTGAGCATTTGCTTGAGCAAACATTGTGCTCAACTTCTGCTGCTTCAATGGTTGTGGTCCATCTTTACATTTTGGCTTTGCACGATCTGCCTCAGTGTTTAGGAGCTCTTTGAATTGAATTGGATGGCAGGATTCTATGTGTCTTCGCATGCTGCCTGTTGATCCTGTGTTTCGTAGAACCTCCTTCTTACAAGCTAGGCAAGCAGCAGAATTCTCTTTTCCTTCAACGTCTTTAAAGTACAACCACACAGCACTGCCTCTTCCTCGAGGTTGCTGGGTTGGCTTATCAACAGAGGCCATTGCAAATGAATGGCTGAAATTGTTTGATTTGTAAATTGTAAATTGTAATGTAATATTGTGTAATTGCCTATTTTAATTTGCTAGGTAGAAAAGCAAAGAAAAAACAAGTATTATATTATTTTAAATTAAAATATTTATTTATATTTTAAATAAAATATTGCATAGTATAGCAGTATAGTGTAAATGTAAAGTCACTACAGACTTTAAAGTCAAATAGGCTAGAAAAAAATATTTTTAGACTAACCATATAGATTAGAAATATACTACTATGCATCAGGCAATCAGGCATACATATTCAATATACCAGTGTACCACATGATAGTACTAGTACATAATAGTTAATAAACTTAATACTATATTGAATATTGAATATTATTCATTATTCAATTCAATTCAAGAAGAAAAAGTATTTAATATTTGTGTTTGACTATTATTATTACTATTAACAAATGACAATAACAATAGCAAATAACAATTTAATTTAGCATATCCATCAAGTATATTTGCTACTTAGTACTTAGACTTAGTCAACCTTAATTTTTAATTTACAGCAATTTATTTTAGTAAAAAAATACTATGCTTATATATTAAAAATTATTAGTTATAAATTATAATTACTAAATAACTATTAGACAATCAGATTATAAAATTATGCTCTAGTATCTACTATCTATCTGTATAGTATCTAATCTATTTATACATTATTATAGTATAAAAATAATAAGAAGAAAGAAAAACTCAAATATGCAAATTCATGATCAAAATGAAATGAAATTTTTGTTTTAACTATTTATTTAATACTAAATTCTAAAATAGTAATAGTAGCAAATACTACTTTTAAATTAAAAATTTAAAAATAAAAATACTAAATAGTTACAGCTTTCAGCTTAGTTTGAGCTTTGAGAAAGCCAAAAAGCAACACAAATGTCTAAGAAGTAAGAACTTCTTACTTCTCAGCCAGACTCTGAGTTCCTTCTCAACCAGAGAAGAAAGCCAGATGGGCAGATGCAGATGGTATAAGCTGATGGTATAGAAGCACTTAAAAATAGAATCAAACACATTAACTGATAGAAAAATTCAAATTTGAAGAAAAAAAAACAAAATTTGAACGGAAATTTTTTACTTTTAATTTTTCACGAACCAATCACGATCACGATCACGATCACGGCAAAGCTGAAATTATTCACGACTACTCACGCCCGACCCAAAAATTTTTGCTCGTCCGACCTCTACTCAAAATCAAGATTTTTTATTATATTTCTTAATACCAAGTCAAGTGGTTAGGTCCTAAGTTAAATAAAAACAAATGAGATCAAGTAGGCCTAACACATTTGATGATAATTTGTAAGTATATTATATTTATGTTTACTTTTATATTTCAAGGAAAAAATTAGTTTTTGTATAATAGGCTTAACAAATATTTTTATTAATTATATTAGCATTAATTTCTATTACAAAGCTAGGTCTCTAATATAATTTTTATATAATTATGTTATATATTGCTTTTTCTAATTGAATAATTTAGGTTTTTAATATATTATACTATACTTCCAAAGATATTGTTTTAAAAGGAAAATTCTTATATTGCATTAAGGTCCTAGACAGTTTAGTAGGCCTACTATGTACATGGCATGCATCAAGGAGTTGGCAAAGTTTTTTGGTATGCTTTGCATAGCAGTGTTACATATATAAAAAGGTAACAAATTAATAATGCATGATACCATGGTCAGTACTATATAGTGTGCAAGCGCTTAATGCTACTAATAGTAATAATAATAGTTTTTGTAAATAATTTCGTCAATAATAATCTCGAGTTTAATCACTCAAGAATAATATTCACATATTATTTGTTTTAATCTTCCAATGTTTAATAATAATATTCATGTAAAATTTGTATGTATTTTTAAACCGAAAACTAATTTTAGCCCTATTTGTTTTAATACTGCATATATCAAAATTAATACTGATCAAGTCTTAAAATAGTATAAATAGACAGGATCTGGCCAGAGAGCCACCAACTTGGCTAATTGCCTGTTCCTAAGTTGGTCTCAAGTCTCGCTACTTGTTGAGCTTTAAACTGTTACTTAGAAATCTTTTCAAGACTTAGTAAATTTTTGATTCGAAGAGTAAAGTGGAAGTAAATCATACCACAGATACTACTGATACGCAGAATACCAAGGAGATCGAAGTGAAACAAAGAAGATCTCGGGAATACATATACAGTATTGAAAAGGCTGTGACCCTCTAATCTCGGTAACGCCCAAGGACTAGCAAAGTACATAAAATACATATACCAGTAAGCCAAAATACCGCTCAGGCCATTATTAAGTAGAACGCTACCAGTATACTAGAACGCTACCAGAATAATCAGAAGAGTAAAATCTTTCAGGGTTAATAGTTTTTCTAAGAATAATACTCAGATTAATACTCAGACTAATACTCAGACTAAATACTCAGACTAAATACTCAGACCTATTCTAAGAAACATTTCTCAGATTATTCTAATATAAATAAACTCATAATTTGTTAATAGAATAATCTTGGTGGCAGCTACCAACCTAAGAAGAACACTTAAAAGATTAGTAAATTAGCCCTGTGACAGCTTTTGGTGGCATTGTATTAGAGACAGAAGTAAACCCCTAGGACAATAGTATCTATGCCATGGAAAATAAGTCAAAACAAAAAAGTAATGCAAAAAGGTCCTTGGCTTTATTGTTGCAACACAAAAAAGTCTTATTGGTGCAATATTCCAATTTGCAACCCTTTTCCCAATCCATTGGCGCATACTTGATAGATTTCAATCTTAAATTATATTTTTAAATGTTTAATTTCTAGGCATTATATTTTATCTCAGGCCTAGTTTAATAGGTTAGAGCCTAGGTTTTTTGCTAGTACTGAGTTGCTAAATTGCATCTTTAGTCTAATTTAAAAATGCAACTTTTAAGTTTGGATCCTATAGGTATAAGATCATTAAACAAATATATGCCTAGTTTTATTTATTTAGGCTATTCTGATGAACTTTTCTTTATATTTAATGCTTATTCTAGATAAAAAATTAACTAAATTTGAGTGTGATATAAATTATTGCATTGTTAATTAAAAATTCCAATGGTATAATTATTGCATCGATTGCTTATTTATTATACCAACCATTAACAATGCTATATTAATTTAAAGTTCTTCAGCCATGAAAGTTATTTACTTTGCATGGTGTTCTAAACTTTATACATTGTTAGTTTTATACTAGGCTACTATAATTAATTTGGATTTTAGTGTATTAAATTGTCATAAAATTATTATGCCTTGAAAATAAAACATTATCTCTATAAATATATTCCATTTTTAAAATATATAATCAATTTTTGCATGCATCCTTGTGTAAAAATATATTTAAGTTCATTGTTGTCTAGTATGTTACCAGATAGTGTTTTTTGAAGTTTTGATAAAACTGAAATATATAAGTACATGCTTAATACCTGGCCATCTAGCTAATAAGAGGCCTAGCCAAGAGTAAGTTAAAAAAATGCCAACCCCAAAAATAGATTAGTACTTGTTAAATAATGAAATATTTAGCCTTAATAAGACCTTGTAGTTATTCTTGCCAATACCCAAAATTGAATTAATTTTTCATTTAGGGTTTCTTTCACAAGTAAAGTTACATTTTTTGGTAAAAAAGGAAGCTATATAGCCGGTGTAATTAAGGGAAATTGTGCATATACGAAATGAAATGTAAATGTACTCATCATACTTTATTAATAGAAATGTAATGGCAAAAGTTATAAAGACAAAAAATAAACACATTAATATGTATAAGCAAAGCAAATAGGCAAGATAGCAGGCAAAAAAGAATAAGTACATTAGCAGGAGTAAATAGACACACCCTGAGTATATTAAGACTAGCTAGACTATTTAAAACTAGATGGTAGGATAGGTCTATGGTGCCATATCTAACTAAACCAATGTGAAGAGCAAAGTAGATCTCCCTAGCAATTGGCTTTTGGGCTATACTTTATTAGGAACTGTAGCCCTACTTTTATCACATGCTGTTTTAATGGCTTAGACCCTCTTAATCTTAAAGCTTACTTCTAAGAAAATTTTAAAAAAAATATGCATTGTTGCTCTCATTTTATTTTGTCATAACTGGTTAAAACCTTCATTTTTTCTATGCCTTTGTAATTATGGCCTAGTAAATGGCAAAGTCATAGATGAAAGCCAAAGTTGTCAATAAAGTTGGGATTCAATTCAATTGTAGCTTTTGAGAGTCAAATCCCACTGTTGATTCAGACAGAGAATCAGTGAAATTAAGAAGATTAAGTACAACACAATAGAAGTAGATATAGAGAAAGCCACTAAAAACAAAAATGACTACAAAGGACTCTGATCAAAATGCTATGTATCCTATGAAGTAGAATCCACCTACTTATAGGCTCTTTTAAAGGAGATTTAGTATATTATATTATTTATTATATTGCAGGGGGTTGTGTGCACCCTGGCGCACTTTAAGCGACATAGGCACACAACCGGCGAGAGGCATTGCTGCCCATTCTGCCAACTCCCCTGAGCATACAAGTGCGCGGATACGTACGCAGGCACACACTCACACAGGAGTGTACAGCGGCCCTAACTTTATTTTATCGTTAGGCATGTACACTTCACTGCGCCTTAGGGGGTTGGCTTTCAAGGCCGTTAATTGCACGAGCAGAGCCAAGCCAAGATTCCAATTCAGCCCGAAATTAATGTGACTGCACTTGGAATCGAGCCTGGGTCGCTGGCACACCAGAGATTTAATATATGTATTATACCATAGTTATAGAGGTATGCCTACATATAGACTATAGCTAGATATAGCTTTGGTTATTATATATTATCAGTGTAATCATATTATTTGTAGTATACCCAATTTTAATGCAACAAGTTTGACTTGGTTGTGTAGAATTACAGGCTTTGATATTGGCTGTCTTAATTAACTATGCATAATAATGCATATGATATCAACTGCCTGTAGTTTCTACCAATCTAGTTTTTCTGTTGCTTGATCTACATTCACCCTTACTATTTAAATTTTGTTCCTTTTATAAATTATTTGTTTATTGACTGCACCTTATTTCCCACGAGTTCATAAAATGTTAGTTAGGGTTGCTATTGCTTCATTTGTGGCCCTGAAGGTAGTGCACAGCAGGTCATCTATATTTTAAAATTTTTTACTTTTTAAAGTTTTTAATTTTTCAAAATATAAAATTATGAATGTCCCGCGGGACACTTAAAATCTTGCAAGGGTACCATGATCAAAACAAAATATATATACCTAGAGGTAGATAAATGTGTATGAAACTACATAAAAATGAAACTATACATAATTATATGCAAAATGAAATATTCACATTTGCAAATAGTTTTAAAAAAAATTCTATACCTTTGATGACCCTATCATGGAATAACCCATCCAGCAATACAAACTAGGACAAGCACAACCCCAGCAACCGCCACTTAGCAAAGCTGTCCTCTGGCAGTCTGATAGGGCCTCAAAACTGCAGAACTGCCCTTGCAGAATAAGACACTCAACAGTCACGGACAACAAGGAGAAATGATAAATAAGAATCAACCTGATATTTAATGCAGTAGAAAGCCACTGACACTATTCGGAAGAAAATTCTGCAGCACTTATTCAAGCGCAAGAGCAGCACAAGGCTTGATTGTGTTTGAGTATTGCCATGAGTAGTTGCCATGCCATGGGTAGTTGCTCTGGCATGTGGCACACATTGAGTACCATTAGAAGTCTGTTATGGTATGAAGCTTTTGAATGTTGACAGATAGCACCTGATGGAATATAACTTTGCCATAAAGTATAGGAATATTAAACAACAACAACACCCGCCAGCCACGCAGTGGCTAGAAAGGGGGGATAAGTCAGAGAGCGCGTCTCTGGGCCAAAGCCCTCAGAAATTCACACCCCCCAGCTTCGTCTGGGGCGCCAGCATCGGTCAAAAGCCTGTCAGGGTCTCTCGCCGTTCGCCCTTGGCCTCGCCTGCGCAGTCCCTGCAACTTGAGCAGCAGCGGCTCAGGGCAGCGAGTCTCCGACCGGATGACGTGGCCAGCCAGTCGAAGTCGCCGCCCGCGCAGCAGATCAGGCCGCATCAGGCGTGCCCTCGTGTAGAGCGAGGCGTTGGTCTCGCTGCCTGGACCGCTGCGCACTCCGAACGCCGCACGCAGCATGGCCGCATGCGCGGCGTCCAGCTGCCTCTCCGAAGCGTCCGTCAGGGTCCAGGTCTCGGCGTTGTACAACAAGACAGTCTCAACGACTGTCTGAAACAGCCGAGCCTTGAGCCCCTTATCCAGGGCCTCAGAATGGAGCAGTGAGCACGGAGCGCACAGACCGAAACGCGGCCTCCCGGCAGCGTCTCGGTAGTTGATCTCGGCAGGCAGGTCGGAGGGCACCGTGAAGACTACCGTCTTCAGGAGGAATATCAAAACTGTTATCTGGGTTCAAGAATCATAATATTATTTAAAAGCTAAAAAAATTGGCATTAAAGGAGTTTGAATCATCTCCAGAATAAACTCTTGATTAATTGAGGTTAGGTTAGGCCTAAGTGGTGTCAATTGGCCCTTTGAACTATTAACCTAGGAGTTAGGAGTGGAGTATTTAAGTCCTAGCATTATAAACTTGCTCCAAAAGATTGTTTCTAGCAGTCGACTATTTTCCTAAGCTCCTACGAGTAGAGCTCAACTATTTTTTTACCAAATACACTACTGAGATAGGGAGTTTTCATTTTTCAGCACAAAAAATGTTATTACTATCGATTGGAGGCAGATCCAGTATTTATTTTTTTATATGCTGGCCTTTCTGCCTCCAATCGAAAGCAATAACATTTTTTTGTGCTGAAAAAAGAAAAATTCCTATCTCCGTTAGTGTATTTTTGGGGAAAACCTGGCTTTAAAAATTTTCCAAGAACGAGGTTTCCCGTCCTGATAGAGTAGGCCTGTGGATCAATTCTACAAACTGCATATGCTGCTAGATACCTGTCGACAGCTCAATAATTATTCGAGTGCTGCATTTGAATGCGGTTGCGACAATAGAGTACTCGGTATTCTAAAGACGATATACGCTTGCATTAATGCACAGTTCTCTAAGTACTTCAAGGACACTCTACTTCGTCCGTATGACTGCTACGACTTAAAAAGGTTTTTTAAAAAATTTTCCAACCATTTTTTGCTTCTTTGTGTTTTTAATATCCACTTGTCTTCACTCGTTTTATTTAAGAGGCCTGCAACAAATATTTTAGTTTGCGACTGCAAGGTTACAATTTCGCTGAAAACCCGTGCGCAAGTATCATTGACGAGCACTGCTCCAGCAATTGACGAGCAAATTGAGAGTAGGATTAAAAGAAGACAAAGAAACACCTCAAGCAAAGAATGGCTTTCTCACGCAACTCAGCACTCAGTTCTTCAACAGTGGAGCTGCATGTAGACTCCATCTGCATGGGATCCTTCGAGTTTCGGCTACAAAAGAATTTGAGCTTAGTTCTCTGTGAGGTTTACAGATAATGTACGAGCCGTACGGAAACAGCATATGTGCGGGCGCGTCTTTTACTCACATCACTGATGGACAGCCAAATAGCTAAAAGTACTTCCTAAATTTCAAATATTTCAAGTGCTTCAAAGGATGAGAACGCACATTTCAAAGTCTTCATTCGCTTTTTGAGAGCTTGTTGGTACGGTTGTGGACTACTGGTAGTAGGCCGCCAGTTTTTTTTCGCAACTTTTCTTTCAGACCAGATTTATTGATTGATCTCTACGAGTTCTGAGGCCCGATAGACAAAGGCTAGAAAAGGTCGTGTTCACACATCAATACACATCTCGACCAAAACGCTTGAGCATCAGGTGTGTAGAAATATAAAATCAGTTTATTAATAAAGATAAGTTCTCGAATTCGTTTTAAAAAAAACAACAAAAAATGAATCAGTCAATCGGGCTTTAGCAGTGTGGACGGCGTCGGCGTCGGTCTTCTCTCATTTTTCTGAGCGCGTCCAGGCGCCACCGCCGGCCTTCACGTCCGAAGCGGGCGTAGGCGCCCAGCGTGACCGCTCGGGTCGGCAGGCCGCTGCCGAGTAGCCACACTTCTATGCGGTCCGACGACTGCAGACTCAATGCGTCAGCATCCGTTTCCAGAACCTGCGCAGGTTCAACGTGCATCTTTAGCTATATATGTAATCAGGTAGTTTTAGACTGGCTTATGTCACAAAATAAATAATGTAGTATCGTTAACCATGTATATAATGCGCGGTCACAAACCCCGAACACCCTAGAATTTCTAAATTTTCATTCCCCTTAAATTTTCGTTTGCAAGCCTTTGTGTTACTCGTACTACACCATTTTACCCTCGCTTTTGAACAAACTCCGTTTCACTTTAGACAGTCGGAACTTCAGTTTAGACACTTTTAGACTGGAGCCCTGAATCTACATTCACTATCGACAAACTCCGTTTCAGTATCGACAGCTAAGCTTTGTGGTGCTACACTTCTATCTATTTACATAGGCAAGTAAGAAAACGCACATCCAGATCAAGGCGAAACTCCCTTTCACTTTCGACAAACGCCACTTCCCCTTAAACAGTCTATGGTCTAAGCTGCTGAAACTCCGTTTCACTTTAGTCAACCAACATTCAAGATAGACAAGATACATTCACTTTAGACAGATTCTTAGATGCGTCATTTGTTTACGCCTAGTGTTGTCTGAAAGAGGGGTTTTGACCATAGATACCTTTTAAGACAACTTTTTCGCCCCTTTGAACATTCTTATTTGATGCTTTTGCCAATGACGCACTCGTTAGCGTTCAAGAATCCTAACAGTGTGGGGTGGCAGGGTCGCCGGCCAGACCTTCCGAACTTCCGAACCAAAGTCTCAGCCTACTCTCCCTTCGCTTCAAACACTGAAGCCTATTCGCTAAAGATATTCGCTAAAGCAAGCCCTGAAAAAGATAGAGGACAGTGAAGATTCGTACCTAGAAGAGGAGCCTGGTTACGAAGACGAAAGTGAAAGCGACTTTGAAGAGGAGGCTCCAGCGCAACAGCGACAGCCAGTGAGCAACCATGACAGGCAGCGACTTCTCTCCGCTTACCAAAAGGGCGAAGATTTTATCCTACTGGCCTCTCAACTTGGCATCAAGAAAACGACCGCATATTCCATTGTGAGGAGTGGACGAGTGGAGAAGCTTTCGTGCGGCGGAGCCAAGAACGTAAAGTGGGATGGTGAGATGCAAGAATATTTGTGCGCAATCGTGGAGCACAATCCATTGCTGACTCTGAAAGAGATGAACACCATGCTCAGATGAGCATGTCGACAACGCACGTCCCACACGGCCAAGAAAACGGAGACGATCGAGCAGGCAAATTTTGAGCTGCTCTCACTGCCACCCTACTCTCCGGATTTGTCCAACAGCTGACTTTGCCTTCTTTCCAAAGAGGAAGAAGCTGCTGCATGGACAAATCTTTGCTTGTCGTGGGAGCCTGGAAGCATTGACTCGCCAAGTTCTCCTTCATGAGATGCCGCGCTCAGATTTTGATGATTGACGACATTGACGACATCCACAGCCGATGGCAGAAGTGTGCAGCGCAGTGGTGACTATGTGGAGAAGCCTCAGGACAATGTTGATTAACTTTTAACTGTTCTTTCCTCAGCTTTCATGTTGCGGATGTTTTGTTGATTCGTTGAATGTTTCGTTGTTTCGTGCATCAGGTAAGCTTTGGTCTATGGAAATTTGTAAAAGTAGCACAGGGGGTGGGGCAGAAAAGTGCTCATATCTCAAGAATGCCAGCAGATACAGAAATAAACAGAAAGTCATTTTAACGGGCAGATAATTCTCTTTTCAACTGCAACAGACTTAATATTTCTGATCGGTCAGAAAAGGCTGTAGTGAAGAAAGTGCACCGACCTTTAGGACACCCCTCGTATATAGCTTTCTATACACACCCATTGAATTAGCATCTTATCCTGATTGAGGCTGCACCTATTCTGCAGCTGCCTCTGCATAGCGAGCAAGAGAAAAAAGGCTGGTTGCTCCTTCCTTTTTGGCCTGCCATTGGAAGAGCTTTAATTGAGATATCAATGCTTATTGGTGAAGTTGCCGATGTGCCAAGGCTCATTGAGCTACATGTATAGGAAGTTGCTGAGACATCATGCAATATGCTAGGGGTATTGATAAAGACTCATGAGGGGGTTGTTAAATTGCTGTGGCTTATGCGGGTTGCTGAGATGCCAAGGATCAATTTGGGAGTTGGCAAAGTCCAGGTTAATCTTTTTGAGCTCGAGCATATGGCGCATCGAATTTTGCCAATTGAACATGTACTTGCTAAATAATTACATGTGCAAACTAAACTCTCATTTACCTGCAAATCATTTTTTACAACTCTCCGAATCGGGCCTCTCATGTGCTCACTTAGTGACCTCATTAGCGCCGCTAGAGGCCCGCCCGCGGCTGCGCTGTAGCCGGCACGGTCAACCGTGAGCCAGTAATAGTACGGATGCGGGTCGTCGACCTTGCGGGCCAGTATAGGCAGCCGACTGCCACTAGAAGCAGCAGACGCAGCCGCAAAGATTAGGATACTCAAATAAGAACAGACTGTTGACCACCGCGCCAGCATGACGCTTCACTTTGATTTAACGGACTTAAACAGCTGCAGTTCTGCATGCGAACTGCTCTGTCATCTGCACTTATATACACATGTAGTAGCGCTGCTGCATTTTAGAGTTCATTTTGAGCACAAGCCGTGTGAGCCAATGACCGTCTCACTCATGCGCCAAGATCTTCAATTTTCAGACTGATTAGGCCCAAGCTACACCTGGCTTATCAGAAAAGTTTAACAGTCAGTCATGAGAGCTTAAAAAAATTCTTTATATAATGGCCATTTACACAGCAACACATTCGCTAAGGTTACTGGAATAGAGCATTTATTGTTATGAATAATGAAAATCAATAGTTATAAATCACTAATATTTGTAGATGCAGAATGCAAACAAAATGAACAGCTTTTATACCCTACTGTAAGTAGCTTTAGTATATACAGTCTAGAAGCAAGATTTAATGGAAAATTTCCGATTTAAAAACAGATTACACAACATATCGTCTGCTAATCAGTTACAAAATGGGCTAAGAAGCGGTGGCAGCGGAGGAGGCGGCCGGCTCGCCCTTCACCTCGGTGTTCAGCCTGGCCTGCTCCTTCTGGATGCTGGCATGCAGCCTGCCGAGCCGCTCCTGCGCATTCTGAATGATGTTGTTCACCAGCATCACGCGCCGTTTCGCGTTGTTCAACTTCTTCACGTAGGCTTCCAGATCGACTGGCGCCGACTTCTCGTCAGTGATGGCGCACAGCAGCTCGGCGACGGAGTCGATCTGAGCTCGAAGCTCGATTTGGCTGAGCCGGACCTGTTTTGTTATGATTATCGTATTTAGTTGGAAAGTACATTTAAGACGCTGCAACCACATGAGTCGTGCCAGCCAGCCCCCAAGGCAGAGAGTGTACATGCCTGACGATTAGAAGTCAGTGCCGCTGTACACCCCGTGTGAGCGTGCAAAGCCGGCCTGAGAATTTCGACGCAAGCTTTTCTATCTTTTTATGCACTAACCATGATCAACTTTGCTTAACTTGCGCTAGCTACACAAATTGACAAAATCAAAGAATTTGGATTCGATCTCAGGACCTCCGGTTCCTAACAAGAGTTTTTTCTAGTTGCTCAACTAACAAGAGGTGCAATGCACCGGAAAGCTGAGTAATACTCATTTTTCACTGTTCCTGTCTGGCACACCTGCGTTACTCTGTCGTCAATCTGACGAACTGTGGGCTCCAACAGGGACAGCAGGCCGTGAGTAAACTGCTGGCGGATCTCCAGCTCTGACGGTTTGAGCGTCGGCCGCGGACCCAGGTTCACCGCCGCCTTGGGCTCCACCGCTGCCGTTGCTGCCGCCGCTTGCCATGTATTCACATGCAGGACATGTTGGCATCGTGAACAGCTGACTCGCTCAGTCATCTGGGTGATGGGGAGGGGTAGCTGACTCACTAAGGGGGCAGCTGACGCACTAAGGGGGCAGCTGACTCACTAAGGGGGGAGGGGCAGCTGACTCACTAAGGGGGGGCAGCTGACTCACTAAGAAGGGGGGAAGCTGACTCACTAAGGGGGGGGCAGCTGACTCACTAAGGGGGGGGGCAGCTGACTCACTAAGGGGGGGAGGGGCAGCTGACTCACTAAGGGGGCGACTGACTCATTCAAGGGCAGTTCAATCATCTGGGTGTTGGGGGGGGGCAGCTGACTCACTCAAGGGGGCAGCTGACTCACTCAGGGGGCGACTGACTCATTCAAGGGCAGTTCAATCATCTGGGTGTTGGGGGGGGGGGCAGCTATATACGAGGGGTGTCCTAAAGGTCGGTGCACTTTCTTCACTACAGAAATGCTGATCAATATGCGTCAGAGAAAGTTCAATGGGAACTAAATAAAGATTAGCCAAAAAGCAAAAATTCGAATTTATTTCTTTAAAAAATGCATCTGTACAATAAGCCAGTTTAATTAGCAACATCAACTCAAACAGTTCTATCATTACTGGATTACTAAAGAAACGAACTAACAATACACGAAAACGTTAAGCGCCAGCATCCCGGCCTGCCCGGCCATCCTGTCCGTCAGCGGCCGGAGGCGCCATCAGGCGCATCTCGCGCAGCTTCTCAGCCTGCCTGTCGCGCAACATCTGCCGGGTCTGAGCGACCCGCCTGTCCAGCTCTGCCTGGCGCTCCGCCTCCCAGGCGCAGTGGGCGGCGTCCGCCTCGGCCAGGCTGCCCACCCCGTAGAAGCCCATCCGGCAGCGCCGCCTCAGCTGGTGGAAGATCAACCAGCTGGAGCCAATGAAGGCGGCCAGGCCGACAGGCGCCACCCAGGCGGCGATGGTCCGGCGCTGCCAGCCGGTGAGGTGCAGTCGGCGGCCCGGCCACTCCGGCTCGGTGACCCGCCTGTGCAGCCGCCTGCCGGCCAGCCACAGTGGCAGGCTCGGAGTCAGGCCGGCGATTGCCGCGGACACGACAAAGCAGCGTCTGTAGGCAGTCAGGCGGGGATCAGATGACTGCAGCTGGTCAAGGTTTTGCATTGCCGACCTGCTGGATGCTGCTGAGGGTGGCGAATTCGGTTGAAGATGCGAGACTGATTTGAATCACGGGTCAGTGCCCAATCTGAAGGGTCAGTGCCCAATCTGAAGGGTCAGTGCCCAATCTGAAGGGTCAGTGCCCAATCTGATGGGTCAGTGCCCAATCTGAAGGGTCAGTACACAATCTGATGGGTCAGTGTCCAATCTGAAGGGTCAGTGTCCAATCTTATCTGAAGGGTCAGTGCACAATCTGAAGGGTCAGTGCCCAATCTGATGGGTCAGTGCCCAATCTGAAGGGTCAGTGCCCAATCTGATGGGTCAGTGCCCAATCTGAAGGGTCAGTGCCCAATCTGAAGGGTCAGTGCCCAATCTGAAGGGTTAGTGCCCAATCTGAAGGGTCAGTGCCCAATCTGATGGGTCAGTGTCCAATCTGAAGGGTCAGTGCACAATCTGAAGGGTCAGTGCCCAATCTGAAGGGTTAGTGCCCAATCTGAAGGGTCAGTGCCCAATCTGATGGGTCAGCATCCTATCCTTATAATTGAATAACTGTTTATCCCTACAATAGCAGTAAAAAGTAGCAAACCAAAATGAAGCAACAAGATGTCGACTTAAAAAATTGTTATTAAAAAACTAAAGGATGGTTCTGTTGATGACTTTAAGTTCCTGGTATAATTAATTTGTATTTGATAACAACCAGCATTTTTAGAGAGTGAAGAGCGCTGAGACTAGGGCAGGGGCAATAGAAAAGCAAAGCGCTGCACAGGGGCCACTGCTACTGAGGTTAAAATATGTATCGAAGCACCCAAACTTCAACCCTTACAAAAATTTCGAAATCAAACGCAAAAAAAACACTATGTGGAACGGGCTGTGAATGTTTAGCAATTCAACTAACATAATATTACTGATGCCAATAATGCAAATGCTTTTAGAAATCAATTCAGTTGGCTGACAGATTTTCAATGCATAATTTTTATTTAAGCAGCCACCGGATGCCAACAGATTGAATGGAATCGGTAACAGGTGTGAAATTTAAAGCAGTCAGTCTGATGACGTCACGGGTGCCCGGCCTAGCCGCTCAGCTTAACCATTCGCTGCAGACGGCGCAGCAGATTCTCTGTGAAGCCCTGCTGGTCCTCGGGCTGGTCCAGCTCCTGCGGGCGGCGAAGATGAAAGGCCCAGCAACTGATGATCTGGGAGGCTGGCCCAGCAACTGACATTCTGGCAGGCTGGCCCAGCAACTGATATTCTGGGAGGCTGGTTCAGAAACTGAGGATCTGGGAGGATGGCCCAGCAACTGAGGATCTGGGAGGCTGGCCCAGCAACTGAGGATCTGGGAGGCTGGTCCAGAAACTGAGGATCTGGGAGGCTGGTCTAGAAACTGAGGATCTGGGAGGCTGGCCCATCAACTGACATTCTGGCAGGCTGGTCCAGAAACTGAGGATCTGGGAGGCTGGTCCAGAAACTGAGGATCTGGGAGGCTGGTCCAGAAACTGAGGATCTGGGAGGCTGGCCCAGCAACTGAGAATCTGGGAGGCTGGCCCAGCAACTGAGGATCTGGGAGGCTGGCCCAGCAACTGAGGATCTGGCAGGCTGGCCCAGCAACTGACATTCTGGGAGGCTGGCCCAGCAACTGAGGATCTGGGAGGCTGGTCCAGAAACTGAGGATCTGGGAGGATGGCCCAGCAACTGAGGATCTGGGAGGCTGGCCCAGCAACTGAGGATCTGGGAGGCTGGTCCAGAAACTGAGGATCTGGGAGGATGGCCTAGCAACTGAGGATCTGGGAGGCTGGCCCAGCAACTGAGGATCTGGGAGGCTGGCCCAGCAACTGAGGATCTGTGAGGGCGGCAGTAAGAGACCCAACAAAGCAGTCCTCACCTTCGGCGCGGCCAGCATAGCGGCAAACCAATCGTCGGTGAGGTTCGGCGCAGCGCCCAGCTCAGACTCGAATCGGCCGCCCAGCAGGTACTGCCGGACCCGGGTGTCGTCTTCCAGGCCAGCGATCGGCATGGCGGTGGCAGCAGCTGCCGCAGGCGAGGCTGCCGCGAGCTGCCGCTGCTCCGGACTGGCTGCGGTCAGTCGGCGAATGCCTCCGGGCGTCGAGGTGACAGCGGCGGAGCTGCCGGTGGCGGAGGCCGCGGTCGCGCCGCTGCCCGGGTCCAGGCGGGCCCAGCGCAGGTAGCAGTCCACGTGGGACCAGACAGCGAAGGTCAGGTGCTCGAGCGAGGCGGCCAGCTGGCCGGCTGAGAGGCGCCAGTCGGTCAGGGCGGCCGACAGCGGGACGCGAAGATCGCCGCCCTGCAGCACGGAGGAGCCGCCCTGCTGTTGCTCCTGCTGAAGCTGCTGGTAGAGCAGCGGCAGCCATTCTCTGGTGAGCAGTTCCCGCTGCTCTGGCCCGAGCTCGTTGAGACCGTCCAGTCTGCGGCAGGGGTTTCAGTTTCGTTTTAGAGCACTCAGTCACACACCAGCAGACTCAAGTAGGCACTCAGCCACACACTAGCAGACTCAGATAGGCACTCAGTCACACACTAGCAGACTCAAACAGGCACTCAGTCACACATCAGCAGACTCAGACAGGCACTCAGTCACACACTAGCAAACTCAGATAGGCACTCAGTCACACACTAGCAGACTCAGATAGGCACTCAGTCACACACCTGTGCGCCAGCGTCTTGGCCCCGACGGCGGCGGCACCGGCGCGAGTGAGGCAGGCGCGGGTCAGGCGCAGTAGGTGGCCGAGGCAGGGGCGTCCGCCAGCTGCCGGCTCGCTGGGTGACAGGTAGGGCGGCAGCAGAGCCGAGGACGCAACACTCCCGTCGTGCTGCTGTTTCTGGTCCTGTTGCTGCTGCTGCTGCAGGTGCAAATCGCAGGCCAGCAGCCTGGCCAGCAAGCCAGTGAGAGCGGCCAGAGTGTCGGAACGTCGGAGAAGCAGCCGATGGTCGATTGGGCCAGACGGGGATGCAGCCGCCGATGCTGACGATGAAGCGGCCGCATCCGCCTGCTTTTGCGGCAGCTGCAGGGCAATGGGCGCCACATTGGCAAGCGCCTCGGACAGCCAGCGCTCCACCCGGCCTAGCAGAGGCGAGCGCTGGTGGGTCACCAGGGCGGAGCAGCACTGGCGGAGTAGGCCGGCAAATAAGCTGAGCTCCTCCCACTGCTCGGGGTCGTCTGGGCACCTGCAGTGCGGGTCGAGTTGGAGAGGATGTACAGGGTATTCTGCATAGTGATGACGATAGGAGTGACGCTGTGAGTGACAATAGGAGTGAACTTGTGAGTGACAATAGGAGAGACACACTGCGAGTGACAATAGGAGTGACGCTGAGTGACAATACGAGTGATGCTGTGAGTGACAATAGGACTGCCACTGCGAGTGACAATAGGAGTGACACGGCGAGTGACAATAGGGATGACACTGCGAGTGAAAATAGAATATTTATCATTACCTAACAGCGAGCCCGCTGCACGCGCTAAAAGCGTCCCAGTGCCGGTCGACAAACAGCAGCGCCTGCTGGGCAGCCAGTTGATTCTTCCAGCCGAGCGACGCCATCAGGGCGCCTGCCGCGCGCAGCGCCGGCATGAGCAGCAGGCGGTAGCGAACCGCCGGCTCCGGCCCGACGCCCAGCCAGGCCGGATCGACGCCGAAGTCCATCGCCGAAGCTGCTGAGCCAGACGATGTCGATGTAGGGGGTGGCGGCGGAGGCCGACGTCCGAAAGCGGCGCAGTCGGCGAGCCGGGCGATGGCGCCGGCGTGAAGGAGCGCCGAGGCGCCGGCCTGGCTGGAGGCCAATCGGCAGAGCAGCGCCAGGCGCGAGGCGGCCAGGAACAGCGGCGCCAATGTGGCGGCCTCCGAGTTGGCGGCATCGTCGCTACCGGACACAGCGGGGCTGACGGCGGCCTCCAGGGCCTCGGAGTCGGCGGCCAAAGCATCGACAAAGTGGTCCAGGTAGCCTCGGCTGGTCAAGTGGGTCTGCCAGTCGGCCGAGCCGGCCGGGTCCAGGCGCATCGCCGAGTCCAGCAGCGAGGTGGCCAGCAGCCGCGTCACCGGGTGCGCGTCGGCGGCGTCACGGCAGGTCAGTTCGGCGAGGTCGCGGCCGGCCGCGGCCGCTGCGACTGTCAACGCGGCGACGGCCGGCCGGCCAGAGCGGAGGAGGCCGGCGGCGGACAGCAGGAAGCAGGCGGAGGCGTAGAGATTGCCGCGGATGCTCTGCGCGGAGGACCGGTGCCGCAGGAGAGCGCGGGCAAGCGAGCGGAGCAGCTGGAGCAGCTGCTGCAGCTCCCGGGAGCCGCCGCTGGATTCCGAAGCCATCGAGGTCGAGGAGGCGACTCCGCCTGAGAAAATGAGTCATTTCGATACATATCGGCTCGTCGGCTTTGAATACGAACGGGAAGATGCAAAATGGATCTCACCTCTAACAGAAATTACAAAAGCTCACCCCTAACAACAATCTGCAAAATCTAACCCTTAACAACAATATGCAAAATCTCACCCTTAACAACAATTTGCAAAATCTTACCCCTACCAAAGCTAAAAAATCACACCCTTAACAACAACCTGCAAAATCTCACCCTTAACAACAATATGCAAAATCTCACCCTTAACAACAATTTGCAAAATCTCACCCCTACCAAAGCTAAAAAATCACACCCTTAACAACAACCTTCAAAATCTCACCCTTAACAACAATATGCAAAATCTCATCCTTAACAACAATCTGCAAAATCTCGCCTCTAACAACAATCCGTAAAATCTCACCCCTAACAAAGCTACAAAATCTCAACCCTAACAAAGCTACAAAATCTCACCCCTAACAAAGCTACAAAATCTCCCCTAACAAAGCTACAAAATCTCACCCCTAACAAAGTTACACAATCTAAACCCTAACAAAGCTACAAAATCTCACCCCTAACAAAGCTACAAAATCTCACCCCTAACAAAGCTACAAAATCTCACCCCTAACAAAGTTACACAATCTAAACCCTAACAAAGCTACAAAATCTCACCCCTAACAAAGCTACAAAATCTCACCCCTAACAAAGTTACACAATCTAAACCCTAACAAAGCTACAAAATCTCAACCCTAACAAAGCTACAAAATCTAAACCCTAACAAAGCTACAAAATCTCACCCCGAACAACAATCTACAAAATCTCACCCCTACTAAAGGTACAAAATCTCACCTATTTATCCTAGAGAACTAAAAAAACATGCATAATCCAAAACGCATATGAGCTACAATCCCTCACCAACGGTGGGCGAAGCGGTCCGCACGCTGGCGTGTCGGTCAGCTGCCTGAAGCACGGAAGAAGCCGTGGAATCGTCAGCCAAGCTGTCCTGCGCTCCGCCTGAAGCCAGCAGGCTGTGCACCAAGCCGGAGGTGAGCAGTGCCACAGTGTTGCTAAGTGACGCGGCCAAGCCGCTAGCGCCGCTGGCATCGCTGTCTCCGCCTAGCGCGGCTAGCAGTCTGTCCAAGAACTCGGCCAGCAGAGCCCGACGAAGCGGAGGCGTCGGCGCGCTCCAGTCAGGCGGGCAGGCGGAGAACAGCACCTCGGCCGTCTGGCGCCACCCGTCCGCCATGGCTAAGCGGCCCTGCGTAAGAAAAATAGGATAAAATACCAGTTGAACCATTGTTGTGGGATAAAATCCCAGTTTAACCATTGTTGTGGGATAAAATCCCAGTTTAACCATTGTTGTGGGATAAAATACCAGTTGAACCATTGTTGTGGGATAAAATCCCAGTTTAACCATTGTTGTGGGATAAAATCCCAGTTTAACCATTGTTGTGGGATAAAATCCCAGTTCAACCATTGTTGTGGGATAAAATCCTAGTTTAACAATTGTTGTGGGATAAAATCCTAGTTTAACAATTGTTGTGGGATAAAATCCTAGTTTAACAATTGTTGTGGGATAAAATCCCAGTTTAACAATTGTTGTGGGATAAAATCCCAGTTTAACCATTGTTGTGGGATAAAATCCCAGTTCAACCATTGTTGTGGGATAAAATCCTAGTTTAACAATTGTTGTGGGATAAAATCCTAGTTTAACAATTGTTGTGGGATAAAATCCTAGTTTAACAATTGTTGTGGGATAAAATCCCAGTTTAACAATTGTTGTGGGATAAAATCCCAGTTTAACCATTGTTGTGGGATAAAATCCCAGTTTAACCATTGTTGTGGGATAAAATCCCAGTTCAACCATTGTTGTGGGATAAAATCCCAGTTCTGAATACATCTTAACACATGTTTTTAAGCAACCCTTCCGCTGCTCACCTGCTCGGCCAGGCGCCGGGCGTTGCGCTTCTCGGCAAGCCGCAGCACCAGCCGAATCTCCGCCTCCAGCTCAGCCCGCTGTTGAACGCCGGCCCCTGAGGCGGCGGCGGCCGCGGCAGCACCAGAGTAGAGATTGGCGGCCAGGGCCTGCAGGCTGGTGACGCGGGCCCCGGCCGGCAGCTGCTCCTCGCAGGCGCGCAGCATCTCCTCCACGCTGTGCCGATTGAGATGGCGCAACCGGGTCGCGCCGCCCAGGAGCTCCGGCCGGGCCGTTCGCGACGCTGCAGTGACGGCCGTTGATTCGTCGTCAATGTCGACGACCGTGCCAGAGGCGGCGGCGGCGATTTCGTCGTCGTCGTCGGCTAATTCAGCGGCGAGCAGCTCCTCGCTGGCCAGGCTGTCCAGCAGCGACAGCAGGGTGTCGTCCCGCTGCGGGGCCCCGTAGCTGTACACCTGATCCAGGGCGCTTCGCTCTGCGCCGCTGGTCCAATCGGCGCCGAGCAGGGCGCGCACCAGCTTGACGGCGTGGCCGCGCTGATTTGACAGGGCGGCGCAGCGAATGTCAACAGCTAGCAGGCGGAGTAGCCAGGCCTTCTGCAGGCGACCGAGTGCCTGGCGTCTGGGCGTCAGCGCCTGCGAGTGAGGGTTGCTCATTTTTTTAAATCTTGTAGGTTAAAAGCAGTTACCGATTAGCTTTTAATGCGCCTCTATGCTTTAAATGTGCCGCTGCCTTAAAACTAAAAAATGGATTTGATGTGCCGCTAACACCTTAACTATCGATCCCTTTGATGTGCCGCTACCCCATAACCATCGGTCCCTTTGATGTGCCGCTACCCCATAACCATCGGTCCCTTTGATGTGCCGCTACCCCATAACCATCGGTCCCTTTGATGTGCCGCTACCCCATAACCATCGGTCCCTTTGATGTGCCGCTACCCCATAACCATCGGTCCCTTTGATGTGCCGCTACCCCATAACCATCGGTCCCTTTGATGTGCCGCTACCCCATAACCATCGGTCCCTTTGATGTGCCGCTACCCCATAACCATCGGTCCCTTTGATGTGCCGCTACCCCGTAACCATCGGTCCCTTTGATGTGCCGCTACCCCATAACCATCGGTCCCTTTGATGTGCCGCTACCCCGTAACTATCGATGGCCTTGATGTGCCGCTACCGCATAATTATCGATCCCTTTGATGTGCCGCTACTGCATAATCATCGATGATTTTGATGAACCACGCCACCCTTCAATATATTTTGTAAGAATATCTGCCTTTCGATTTGCTAATTATAACTGTACCTGCGGTTGCTGGCGCCGAGCGGAGGCCAGCAGGAAGGCCAACTGGCCGGCTAAGAACTCGGAGCCGGCGCGGAGGTAGCGCAGGAAACTCGGCGAGGTGTCGACATTGACGGCCAGACAGAAGGCCAGACGGTAGGCCAGAGCAAAGTCGGCATGGTCGCTGTCCGCAAAGACAGCTGTGGCAGCGGGATCGGCGGCCCGACGCATCAGGGACATCAGCGAGTGCAGGCAGGTCTTGGGATAGCCATTGACGCCGGGTTCCTGCAGTCAGATTTCAGATTGCAATATGAAGTAATTTTTTATACGGCATTATGGACACCCAATCACTGCAGCCGCACAAATACCGTTGCCATGGCAACCAAAGCACTACTGTGCTTAGAATTTTGGCACTACCGTTGCCATGGCAACCAAAGCACTACTGCGCTTAGAATTATGGCACTACAGTTGCTATGGCAACTAAATAACTACTGCGCTTTGAACTATGGCACCACAGTTGCTATGGCCGCTGCCAAGGAAAACAGACGCGCACCTGCAGTTGAGTCTCGGCAAGCCGGCCGTCCATCCGGTAGCCCAGCAGGAAGTGGGCCAGGTTGGGGGCCGACCGGTCCAGGCAGTGCAGCAGCAGCAGCAGGACGCTGGTGCGGCAGGCCGGAGCCGCCTCGGCGGTCAGCGCGGCAAACTCGGCCTCCTGACGCTGGCCGGTCTCCTCGACATCCTCGGAGTCATCGGCTAGCGTTGCCATGGCCGTTGCTATGGAAGCCATATTAGTTGAAACCGAAGCGGCCGCCCGTTCGATAGCCGAAGCGGATACGACGCTGGCGTCCATCAGTGCCAGAGCGTCGGCCTCTTCAGCAGCCGACGCCACCGCCGGCTGGTCGGCCTCCAGCCAGCAGGCGAAGCCGCGCATAATTTCGCGTCGCGTGTCGGCGTCGGACAGCAGGGCGCCGATCAGGCCGCTGTGCGGCTGCGTCTGACCAACGGCGCGCCGAAAAATGCTAAGCGCGAGGCGCGCGTGATGCGGCGCTGTGTCGGCCTGGCCGACAATGCGGCACAGGCTGGCCAGGTGGTCCGGGCGCCGGCTGCCCGCCAGGCTTACCGTGGCCAGCAGCTGGGCTGGCCGGACGCCGAGGCCGCCGCCGACGCTGCCGCCGCCGAATTCTCTGCGAGTTTGAATTGGGATCGGGTAGAGTGGGAGCCGGTTGAAGTAGCTGTAGATTTGGCGCTAAATATGGAACTCAAGCAGCTGTAGATCTGGCGCTAGATATGGGACTCAAGCAGCTGTAGATCTGGCGCTAGATATGGAACTCAAACAGCTGTAGATCTGGCGCTAGATATGGAACTCAAGTAGCTGTAGATTTGGCGCTAGATATGGAACTCAAGCAGCTGTAGATCTGGCGCTAGATATGGAACTCAAGTAGCTGTAGATTTGGCGCTAGATATGGAACTCAAGTAGCTGTAGATTTGGCGCTAGATATGGAACTCAAGCAGCTGTAGATTTGGCGCTAGATATGGAACTCAAGCAGCTGTAGATCTGGCGCTAGATTTGGAACTCAAGCAGCTGTAGATCTGGCGCTAGATTTGGAACTCAAGTAGCTGTAGATCTGGCGCTAGATATGGAACTCAAGCAGCTGTAGATCTGGCGCCAGATATTGAATTCAAGTGATGATGCCCAGATTCTAAATTCCAGATTTAAACCCTGGCTAAGCTACCATTAACCGATTAGCTTTCGCTAATAATAATAATTGATTACACCTGCCCCGATTGGGCCAGATGTGCAACCGACAGCTCAGCCGAAGCTATTGCGCGGCGCATCTGAAGGCTGCGTACGTCTGTTCAGTCTAAGGACTGGGGGTTCGCCACACACACCCTCAATTACCCCAGCTAATGCTGGCACCCATTTCACAGCTGGGTGAACTAAGTGAAGCAATGCAGAGTTGAGTGTATTCCTCAAGGACACAAATTGTTCCAGTGGGATCGGGAATCGAACCCCCGACCTTCAAGTCGCGAGTCCGACGCTCTAACCACTAGGCTACAACCTCATTGTTTCGCTGAACAATACATATTCAATATAAATAAACGAACTCAAGCGATCGCAAACCTGAGCACGGCCAGCAGCTCCTCCTGGTGCAGCAGCAATTTGTCCAGCAACAGCAAAGCGTAGAAGGCGGCCCGGTGCACCGCCGGCGTTAGCTCCGAGTGGCGATGCTGCGGCGTCTGGTTTTCCATGAATCTGGCAGCGTCTGACACCAGCTGCAGCAGCTGGCGCAGCGTTGGAGACTCGGACAGCAGCAAGGACAGAATGTAGATGTCTGCTGATGTCTCCTGCTGCTGTTGCTGCTGCTGCTGCTGTTGTTGTTGCTGCAGATGCTGCTGGTAAACCGGGTTGTAGCGGCTGCACGCTCGCTGCAGCACGGCCAGGTAGATCTGCCGGTGCGGGGGAAGGGACGGTTCAGAGCTGCTCATGCTGACGGGGAATCGCTTTCAGATTCAGAGGGAATCGCTTTCAGATTCAGGGGGAATCACTTTCAGATTCAGGGGGGATCGCTTTCAGATTCAGGGGGAATCGCTTTCAGATTCAGGGGGGAATCGCTTTCAGATTCAGGGGGAATCGCTTTCAGATTCAGGGGGAATCGCTTTCAGATTCAGGGGGAATCGCTTTCAGATTCAGGGGGAATCGCTTTCATACCGAAGGGGAACCGGTTTCATACTGATGAGGAATCGGTTTCATACTGAGGGGGAATCGCTTCCATACTGATGAGGAATCGGTTCCATACTGATGAGGAATCGGTTTCATACTGAAGGGGAATCGGTTCCATACTGATGAGGAATCGGTTTCAGACTGAGGGGGAATCGGTTTCATACTGAGGGGGAATCGCTTCCATACTGATGAGGAATCGGTTCCATACTGATGAGGAATCGGTTTCATACTGAAGGGGAATCGGTTCCATACTGATGAGGAATCGGTTTCATACTGATGAGGAATCGGTTTCATACTGATGAGGAATCGGTTTCATACTGAGGGGGAATCGGTTTCATACTGATGAGGAATCGGTTTCAGACTGAGGGGGAATCGGTTTCATACTGAAGGGGAATCGGTTTCATACTGAGGGGGAATCGGTTCCATACTGATGAGGAATCGGTTTCAGACTGAAGGGGAATCGGTTCCATACTGAAGGGGAATCGGTTCCATACTGATGACGAATCGGTTTCATACTGATGAGGAATCGGTTTCATACTGAAGGGGAATCGGTTCCATACTGAAGGGGAATCGGTTCCATACTGATGAGGAATCGGTTTCATACTGAAGGGGAATCGGTTTCATACTGAGGGGGAATCGCTTCCATACTGATGAGGAATCGGTTCCATACTGATGAGGAATCGGTTTCATACTGAGGGGGAATCGGTTTCATACTGAGGGGGAATCGGTTTCATTCAAAGGGCAATCGATGCCATACATGCACAGAGTGGGCTTCTTATGTTAAACCAAGCACACAGCAGGGGGCGCCCACCTCAATACAGGTAGCCGCAATGCTCCAGCGCTCGGCAGGCCGCCTGTAGGAGCGCATCGCGTGCTTCAAGAACACCACTTCGTTTACAAAGCGAAGCGCTGACGCGTCAACAACACAGAATCCGCCGCCGCTGCCAGACTTCCCCGGCTGATGAAGCTGCTGCCAGTGCTGTTGCTGACTGAGCAGCAGCTGAAGCAGAAGGCGCAGCGCCGATCTGGTCAGCGGAAACTCTTCAACGCGAGCTTCGGCTTCGTCCACCTCGGCTGTCAGGCTAGCAACACTTGGGGGGCCGCCGGTTGACAGGCCGAAACCGCTGGGCGGGGTCAGGCACCTGGACTGCTGCAGGGCCTGGGGGTTGGGCGAGCAGGTTGGGTTAATAGTCGCATGATCACTTGGGTGTCTGATCCTATTGTCAAATAAGGTCATTGTGAGCTGCAAGTACCCGTATCAATACCCACCCTGATCCTCACCCTGATCCCTATGGGAAAATATCCCTATGGGAAAATATCTCAGTGGGAAAATATCTCAATGGGAAAATATCTCAATGGGAAAATATCTCAATGGGAAAATATCCTTATGGGAAAATATCCCTATGGGAAAATATCCCTATGGGAAAATATCCCTATGGGAAAATATATCTTAATATCCCTGTGGGAAAATATCCCCAAGGGAAAATATCCCTATGGGTAAATATTCCTAAGGGAAAATATCCATATGAGAAAATTCCTAAATATACCCGCGGGAAAATATTCCTATGAAAAATATCCATCTGGGACACCACCTCCGGTTCCTATATGAACATCTCCGGTACGTTACTAACTAGTTGAGCCTCACCTGCCAGACAGTGACGCTCAGCTGGGGTGTCTCAGCAAACACAGTCAGGGTGGCAAGCAGGCGAGCTTTCAAGCACAGCGGCACTGTGCAGGTAAGGAAGCCCACAAACAGGCCGATTGGTTGCCAGGCGGTATTTTCGCAGAATTCGAAGCGCAGCTCGGGCTCGTGATGAGCGACGGTTCCGATGAGCAGCAGCACCTGCCGAACACAGGTTAAAGGGAGCAGCACAATGATACTGTCAATGATACTGTCACTGATACTGTCATCGATACTGTCAATGATACTGTCACTGATACTGTCACTGATACTGTCATCGATACTGTCAATGATACTGTCACTGATACTGTCATCGATACTGTCATCGATACTGTCAATGATACTGTCACTGATACTGTCAATGATACTGTCACTGATAATGTCATTGATACTGTCACTGATACTGTCACTGATCCTGTCACTGATCCTGTCACTGATCCTGTCACTGATACTGTCAATGATACTGTCACTGATAATGTCACTGATCCTGTCACTGACACTGTCACTGATACTGCTGTCACTGATACTGTCACTGATACTGTCACTGATACTGCTGTCACTGATACTGCTGTCACTGATACTGCTGTCACTGATACTGTCACTGATTACTGTCGCTGATCCTGTCACTGATACTGTCAATGATACTGTCACTGATACTGTCGCTGATCCTGTCACTGATACTGTCACTGATAATGTCACTGATCCTGTCACTGATACTGTCACTGATACTTGCATAGGTGATATCTCACCTGCATAAGACCCTCCAGCTCCAATGGCGAGATCCCCGCGCCACCGGTTCGTCTGCCCATCGCCAACTGCTGCTGCTGCTGCTGTCTCTGGTACTGCAGCTGCAGCTGGGGAGTCTGGTACAGGTGCGGATAAACCACAGCGTTGGCAGACGACACTGCGCCAAACTGGGCCGGCAGCTCCTGCTGCAGAGTTTTCAGGTACATCCTCAAACTGGAATAGAAATGATCCCAGGACAGCACAGAGGCCTGCCGGCTCAGCGAGAAGCTACCGGCGCGCAGCATGGCGTAGCAGGCTCTGGCCTGGGTGCGGCCGCAGGACAGCCTGGCCAGCAGGCGCAGGAACGGAATGTACAGCGACGGAGCCAGCACAACATCGCTGGCTAAGCGAAGGAATTTGGCCAAGGCAACTTGCCGATTGCTTGGCCGAGATTTGCTGAGATTGAACAGATCGTTGGACACGGCCTCGCCGCCCAGCCAGTAGTCCAGCGTGAGCTCGCAGTCGCCGCCGGCTGGGTACAGGCTGGCCAGGATGCTCAGCAGGTCTTCGAAGTCGCGCCGCAGCCCGGCGGGAGGTTGAAGGCCCTGAGCGGCGTAGCTGGCGACTATGCGGGCCGCCTTGTCGGTGCCGTCACGGAGGCACTTCACCTGCGAGGGCCGGGGTGGGTCCCGACGAGTGCTTTTTAGGGTCACGTGACTTCAGCATCGCCCTTCTATCTATTCAGTGTCTCATTATAGTCCCTATCCAGTTTCACCCCAGTCCCTATCTATTGTCACTCCAATCCCAATCCAGTCTCACCCCACTCTCAATCCAGTTTCACCCCACTCTCAATCCAGTTTCACCCCACTCCCTATCCAGTCTCACCCCACTCCCTATCCAGTCTCACCCCACTCCCTATCCAGTCTCACCCCACTCCCTATCCAGTCTCACCCCACTCCCTATCCAGTTTCACCCCACTCCCAATCCAGTTTCACCCCACTCCCAATCCAGTTTCACCCCACTCCCAATCCAGTTTCACCCCACTCCCTATCCAGTCTTACCCTAGTCCCTACTCCCTATCTATTCTCACTCCAATCCTCATACAGTCTTACCCCAGTCCCTATCTATTCTCACTCCAATCCTCATCTAGTCTCACCCCAGTCCATATCTATTCTCACTTCAATCCCAATCCAGTTTCACCCCAATCCCTATCCAGTCTCACCCCACTCCCTATCCAGTCTCACCCCACTCCCTATCCAGTCTTACCCTACTCCCTATCCAGTTTTACCCTAGTCCCTAATCCCTATCTATTCTCACTCCAATCCTCATCCAGTCTTACCCCACTCCCTATCCAGTCTCACCCCAATGCCCAATCTCTATCCGGTCTCACCCAAACACCATCTAGTCTCACCACAGCCCCAGCCAGTCTCACCTGCATAGGCATCAGGCACACATAGTCAGTCAGCAGGTTGTGCAGGCAGCGCAGCGCCCATTCGTTGCCGCGGCACCAGGCGCCGGCACCAGCGCCGCCGCTAGCTTCGCCAGCCGGCGCCAGCAAGCTGCCCAGCGCCGCGAACGCGCCATCGGCGATGCCAACCTCCGCGGACAGTTCGCCATCGTCGTCGTCGGCATCGGCAGCGCTGGCATCGGCGCCTGAAGATGGCGCGGAGAATGAGTAGGCGGCGGGCCCCGCCAAGCCGGTCTGCTGAGCCCGGCGCAGCGCCACGCCCCAGGCGAACCGGATCAGGCCCTGGGCGGCCGGGTTCTGCCAGCGAGGGCCGCGTCTTACCGCTTGGTGGATTGCGGCCGCGAACCCGGGACCACCCGAAGAGTCGGCGGGCGCCAACAGCGGATGCGACTCGTCCGGCTCTTCGCCGTCCGGACCGGAGCAGTCGAATGAAGTCAGCACGGCCAGGATTAGCGATGCGTGGCACCTGCGGGGCGAGCATTGCCAAGCAGTGGCTTTGAGACAAGAAGTGCTCACCACTGTACATCTCTCACCCTCACAAAAGTACTGCCTCTGCCCAGTGCTCTCACCGTCTGCAAATCTCGAACCGCTCTTCTCTACAACTCTCACCTCTCACCCAGGCAATTCTCACCCTTTTCCCTGCAACTCTCACCTCTCTCCCAGGCAATTCTCGCTCTTCCCCTGCAACTCTCACCCCTCTGCCAGAAAACTCCCACTCCTCTCTCCTAGGCAACTCTCACCCTCTCCCAGAAAACTCCCACTCCTCTCCCAGGCAACTCTCACCCCTCTCTCAGGCAACTTTCATCCGCGCCAACAACACTAATCCCCCTCCCAGCAAATCTAACCCCTTCTCCTTACTCTCCCTCTATCTCCTCACCTATCGCACATGCACAATCTCTAGCCTCACTCTCCCTCCTCGCTAGTCTGTCCCAGCCACCTGTCTCACCTGTCAATAGCAGCTGGGGCAGGCGGCAAGTCCCGCTGCAGGAACCGCATCACGGCCAGCAGATCCTCGACGCCCAGCGGAGTCTGGCAGGCCCACAGAAAGACGCAATCGGCCAGGCAGTGCCGCACTTGGCTTTGCAGGGCGCCAAACTGGCGCCGATGCCTGGCGTTGCCGAGGGCGCGCTGCTCCTCCAGTTTAGCTGCGGCCAGGCGCTCGTTGGCCGCGGGCAGCAGGTCAAGGATGGCGCCAAGTAGGCCGTCGCGCCACAGACTGGCGGTGACGTCGTTGATGGTCTTGGCGACCTCCGGGCTGGCCGTGACGCTGTCCACTGTCCAGCGGCGACCTTCGCGAGCTTCAATAAGGCAGCGCAGGGTGTCCACAATGCAGCGCTGCTGATCATAGTAGAGCAGCACCGCCACCAGGCCGCGGGTCAGGTCCGGGTAGGACGGCTGCTGGCCTTCGGCTGAGAATGAATGCAGCAGGAATAAGATTTTGAGTGAGAATTTTCTGCTGCAAGGCTGCTGAGGGGAGATTTTCTAAAGTGATAATTTTAGGATTTAATTTGCACACCGACTAAAGTAAAGCCTGATTCATACCGGTTAGCAGAAGTTCCACGGCGGCCATTTCATTCAGCTCAAAAAGGTCGCTGACAATGATGGCCTCCTCAATAAAATCGTCTGATAGGCAGATTTTCTGCTGAATGAGGCGCACCGTGATTGGCTGGTTGGCGGCTTTGCGGACCAGCTCGCGGTCCGCGGCGGTTTTCGGCTGCGGGTTCGGGTGGGGTGCCGGTCAGAATGAACTGATAGTCTGACAGAATGAGCTGACAGCCTGACAGAATGAGTTGACAGTCTGACAGAATGAGTTGACAGTCTGACAGAATGAGCTGACAGTCTAACAGAATGAGCTGACAGTCTGACATAGTGAACTGACAGTCTGACAGAATGAGTTGACAGTCTGACAGAATGAGCTGACAGTCTAACAGAATGAGCTGACAGTCTGACATAGTGAACTGACAGTCTGACAGAATGAGCCGACAGTCTGACATAGTGAACAGACAGTCTGACAGAATGAACTGACAGTCTGACATAGTGAACAGACAGTCTGACAGAATGAACTGACAGTCTGACATAGTGAACAGACAGTCTGACAGAATGAACTGACAGTCTGACATAGTGAACTGACAGTCTGACAGAATGAGCTGACAGTATGACAGAATGAGCTGACAGTCTGACAGAATGAGCTGACAGTATGACAGAATGAGCTGACAGTCTGACAGAATGAGCTGACAGTATGACAGAATGAGCTGACAGTCTGACATAGTGAACTGACAGTTCAGAAAATCTGAGACTAGACGGACAGCCAAAAAGCGGACAGAAAAGGTGTCAGAGCAGCAATGAAAGTGAACAAAAAGCTGAGGAAATTCTCACCGGATTTTTCAACAGGGCGTGAAAGTTCGGCCTGGCCTTCTTGAGCTCGGCATCGAATTCGTAGGCGCGGTCGGTCCGTCCCTCGGCAATCACCGAGTGAACCAGACTGTTGAGAGACTTCTGCGACGTCCACATCTGTGGCAGTTGGTGGCATGAGAGGACAGGTATATGCTACAGGTAAAGATATGCACCCACTCTAAAATGGTTTGTCGGTCTAGTCTATCTATCATCTAGTCTACATAACTAAAGTTGACTTCCTATATACTAAAAATGGTCTGTCGACTGTCGGTATTTATCTAGGTAGGTATGTGATCGAAAAACAGTTGACTTACAAATACGTCCCTTGCCCTACTGTATTAATACTACTACTACAACTACTTTTACTACTACTACTACAACTACTACTACTACTACTTTTACTACTACAACTACTTTTACTACTACTACTACAACTACTACTACTACTACTTTTACTTTTACTACTACTACCACAACTACTACTACAACTACTTTTACTACTACTACTACTACTACTACTACTACTACAACTACTACTACAACTACTTTTACTACTACTACAACTACTTTTACTACTACTACCACAACTACTACTACAACTACTTTTACTACTACTACTACTACTACTACTACTACTACTACTACTACTACAACTACTACTACAACTACTTTTACTACTACTACTACTACTACTACTACTACAACTACTACTACAACTACTTTTACTACTACTACTACAACTACTTTTACTACTACTACAACTACTTTTACTACTACTACTACAACTACTTTTACTACTACTACCACAACTACTACTACAACTACTTTTACTACTACTACTACTACTACTACTACTACTACTACAACTACTACTACAACTACTTTTACTACTACTACTACAACTACTTTTACTACTACTACTACTACTACTACTACTACAACTACTACTACAACTACTTTTACTACTACTACTACAACTACTACTACTACAACTACTACTACAACTACTACTACTACTACTACTACTACTACTACAACTACTTTTACTACTACTACCACAACTACTACTACAACTACTTTTACTACTACTACTACTACTACTACTACTACTACTACAACTACTTTTACTACTACTACTACAACTACTACTACTACAACTACTACTACTACAACTACTTTTACTACTACTACTACTACTAATGTTTAATTAAAAATTTGAATAAGCACCTCGAATAATAAGACTGCTAAAGCTACGTTTTCGAGATATTGAACAACAAACGCGAATAAACACCTCAAAGCAATCTTGTGAGGATTGCGAGCCGAGCGTTTCATATGCAACGCAAACTATAACAAAACTAATATTTGAAATTTTTATTATACAACAAACATCGGCGTAAGACCATAAGATAAAAGAATAATAACAAAAATCTAAAACCAAAGCAGACAATTTACAATATTGAAACGAAAAATATGAATATAAGGGATTTAAGTGGTTTTGATCGAACACAGACTCCACAGACAGTTTATATTGAATTCAACATAATATAGTAACTAAACTGGATTATGTCACACTGAGTCGATCACTTGTAGCAAAAAAACACAGAAACGAACTGATCAATCGTTGCAGTCAATGGAACATCTGGGCACAGCCTCGGAAACAATTAACAAGCAAGAATATACAAACTGATATATAAGCAAATGATTCACAAATACCAAATTATTGATATTAAGTATAGTCTGATTAATGACAATAAACACTTGGCTGCTGCGATCAGTTGTACTTTAGTGAAGTAAAAAGTGCAAAGTAAATATGGAGTAGGCTTTGAAGTAGACTCTCCCGGACTCAAATGGAGCCTATAGACACCAAGAAAAGCTCTAAGGAGGCCTTGAGACGCGACAGAATGGCCTAGATCGACTTTAAAAAGGTTTAGACTCTAAGGGTGAGCTTATAGAGACTGTAAGGGTCAGCTTATAGAGATTTTTAAGGGTGAGCTTATAGACTCTAAGAGAGAGCTTATAGAGACTCTAAGGGTGAGTTTATAGAGACTCTAAGGGTGAGCTTATAGTGACTCTAAGGGTGAGCTTATAGAGATTTTTAAGGGTGAGCTTATAGACTCTAAGAGAGAGCTTATAGAGACTCTAAGGGTGAGTTTATAGAGACTCTAAGGGTGAGCTTATAGTGACTCTAAGGGTGAGCTTATAGAGATTTTTAAGGGTGAGCTTATAGACTCTAAGAGAGAGCTTATAGAGACTCTAAGGGTGAGCTTATAGTGACTCTAAGGGTGAGCTTATAGTGACTCTAAGGGTGAGCTTATAGAGACTCTAAGGGTGAGCTTATAGTGACTCTAAGGGTGAGCTTATAGTGACTCTAAGGGTGAGCTTATAGACTCTAAGGGTGAGCTTATAGAGACTCTAAGGGTGAGCTTATAGTGACTCTAAGGGTGAGCTTATAGAGATTTTTAAGGGTGAGCTTATAGTGACTCTAAGAGAGAGCTTATAGAGACTCTAAGGGTGAGCTTATAGTGACTCTAAGGGTGAGCTTATAGAGACTCTAAGGGTGAGCTTATAGAGACTGTAAGGGTCAGCTTATAGAGATTTTTAAGGGTGAGCTTATAGAGACTCTAAGGGTGAGCTTATAGTGACTCTAAGAGAGAGCTTATAGAGACTCTAAGGGTGAGCTTATAGTGACTCTAAGGGTGAGCTTATAGAGATTTTTAAGGGTGAGCTTATAGACTCTAAGAGAGAGCTTATAGAGACTCTAAGGGTGAGCTTATAGTGACTCTAAGGGTGAGCTTATAGAGACTCTAAGGGTGAGCTTATAGAGACTCTAAGGGTGAGCTTATAGAGACTCTAAGGGTGAGCTTATAGAGACTCTAAGGGTGAGCTTATAGAGACTGTAAGGGTGAACTTATAGAGACTCTAAGGGTGAGCTTATAGACTTTAAGGGCAAGCCCAGAGACTCTAAAGGTTGTTAAGACTGTAAGTCTAGAAACTCCAGATTTCATCGGCAGGCCCTGCATACTCAAAGTGGGCCTAGACAGAGTAACGAACAGTGAGCCCAGACTGAAAATATGAAGACAGTTAAACGAGTCCAGTGCAACCGTATTCAAGCAAAGCATGGTCTCCAGCAGTTCCCCTACAGCGATCGCAGGCTGCTCCGCGTGCCAATAAAGTGCAATTCGAGATCCTCCAACGACTTGCCCTTGGTCTCGGGCACGTAGCGCCACACAAAGTACAGTCCGGCCAAGCACATGGCCGAGAACAGGAAGAAGATATTGCCAGTGCCAAGATGCAGCTGCAGGGCAGGGAAAGTCTCAGTGATGAGGAAGCTGAATAGCCAGCTGCTGCAGATGGCCAGGCCGTTGGCAACGCTCCGAGCTCGGGTAGGGAAGATCTCTGCAGTGACGAGCATCGGTACAGGGCCCCAGCCCAGGCTGAAGCCGATGATGAACAGGACCAGGGAGACCACGGCAACGTAGCCGCGGGTTGAATTGGCGGCAAAGAAGATGCCGAGCGTAAGCTGGGCCAGCATCATGATGAGGCTGGCTAGCAGCAGCAGCTGGCGGCGACCGAACTTGTCCATCAGGCAGGCAGCCAAGATGGTGAAGGCAACCTGAAAGTGGGCTTGCATGATGCAGCTGTTCTGAGAGTCAGAACTACTGACTTGGAACTAAAAGTGCAGCGAAAGCACATTAACAATAGGAGCTACAGGTGATAAAGGGGTGGAGAAAGGAAGCTAAATAAGCAAAGATTCTCTCCGCCCAGAGAGAAAGGGCGGAGAGGAGATGCAAGGGACAGCGGAGTGAAGGGGCAGATGGGAGGTAAAGAGGGTGCATGGAGCGGAGGTGAAGGGGGCGGAGAAGCGTTGAAGGGGTGGACTGTGGAGAGGTGGTGAAGGGGGCGGAGAGGAGGGGTAGAGGGCGGAGAGGTGAACGGGGTGGAGAGGAGAGGTAGAGGGCGGAGGTGGTAAAGGGGTGGAGAAGGGTAGAGGGTGGAGAGACGGTGAAGGGGCGGGAAGGAGGCGAAGGGGCGGAGAGGTGGGGAAGGAGTGGAGGTGGAGAAGGGGTGGAGAAGAGGTGAAGGGGGCGGAGAGGAGGTGAAGGGGGGTTGGAAAGGGCTAAAAAGCGAATGGGTGGAAAACAAAGACGAGCGAGGGGATTGAGCGGGAAGTGGCGAATGTGGTACACAGCAGAGAGCTGCTCTGCATTGGAGAGGTAAATGTCTCACCTGCGTAGCCCCAATAAGACAGGCGCCGAGAGCAGGCGAGGACACGGCGCCAGTCTTGCCTAGAATGTCCTGCGCGTAGAACATGATGACATTGATGCCTGACAGCTGCTGCAGCGCCATGAGGCCAAGGGCCACCACCAGGGGCCG
This sequence comes from Macrostomum lignano, assembly GCA_002269645.1. Taxonomy (NCBI): domain Eukaryota; kingdom Metazoa; phylum Platyhelminthes; family Macrostomidae; genus Macrostomum; species Macrostomum lignano. Next base: position 30,685 of record NIVC01000545.1, on the reverse strand, counting down.
GCTGAACTCCGGCCGGGTGTACAGCTCGCGCAGGGACACGTCGGCGGACGCTTCAGAGCGACGGTTTCCGGCCGCTGCGGCGGAGGCTGCCGAATCTGATGACGAAGAAGCTGCGCCAGCGGCTGAGGGGTCGCCGGCCAAGTCAGCGGATCCGGCAGTCGGAGGCGCAGTCATGGGCAGCAGGGCGTCGTCAGAGCACGCGGAGATGTCGCGTAGCTCGTCCTGATTGAAAGGGATGTCAGATGGTTATTCTATATGTCAAATGGTTATTCTATATGTCAGATGGTGATTCTCTATGTCAGATGGTTATTCTATATGTCAGATGGTGATTCTCTATGTCAGATGGTTATTCTATATGTCAGATGGTGATTCTCTATGTCAGATGGTTATTCTATATGTCAGATGGTTATTCTATATGTCAGATGGTGATTCTTGTCATTGTCAGATGGTTATTCTATGTCAGATGGTGATTCTATATGTCAGATGGTGATTCTATATGTCAGATGGTTATTCTATATGTCAGATGGTTATTCTATATGTCAGATGGTGATTCTTGTCATTGTCAGATGGTGATTTTCTATGTCAGATGGTTATTCTATGTCAGATGGTGATTCTATGTCAGATGGTGATTCTATGTCAGATGGTTATTCTATGTCAGATAGTGATTCTATGTCAGATAGTGATTCTATGTCAGATGGTGATTCTCTATGTCAGATGGTTATTCTATATGTCAGATGGTGATTCTATGTCAGATGGTGATTCTCTATGTCAGATGGTTATTCTATATGTCAGATGGTGATTCTTGTCATTGTCAGATGGTTATTCTATGTCAGATGGTGATTCTATATGTCAGATGGTTATTCTTTATGTCAGATGGTGATTCTATATGTCAGATGGTGATTCTATATGTCAGATGGTGATTCTATATGTCAGATGGTGATTCTATATGTCAGATGGTGATTCTTGTCATTGTCAGATGGTGATTTTCTATGTCAGATGGTTATTCTATGTCAGATGGTGATTCTATGTCAGATGGTGATTCTATGTCAGATGGTGATTCTCTATGTCAGATGGTGATTCTATATGTCACATGGTTATTCTATATGTCAGATGGTGATTCTCTATGTCAGATGGTGATTCTCTATGTCAGATGGTGATTCTCTATGTCAGATGGTGATTCTATATGTCAGATGGTTATTCTATATGTCAGATGGTGATTCTATATGTCAGATGGTTATTCTAATGTCAGATAGTGATTCTATATGTCAGATAGTGATTCTTGTCATTGTCAGATGGTGATTCTTTAGATGGGATTCCTTAATTTAAAAGTCGTTTTGTTGGATTTTTCACCTTCATCTGGGGAATAAAAAATACACAGATCTATAATTGGGCTGTTGGATTGTGTCAGTTGATTTATGGTACATGTATATTTGGTATTAGAGAGATCGTACATCTTTCTAAGAAGTACGAACACACAATGCACTGCTAACTAACCTGCACATCGTAGTGCGAAGGCCGCAGATAGGCCAGCACTTTGGCCGCAGTCTGGATGTCCCGCCGCTGCATGAGGAATCGAGGCGACTCCGGAAAGGACGGCAGGCCGGTGCACAGAGTCAGGCCGGCGGCCAGGCAGCAGCCCAGCCAGGCCAGGGCAGAGTAGGACCAGAATGCCCCGGCCAGGTAGGACAGGAAAATCCCGATCGTAATCCCCAACTGGTTAAACGCGCCAAGAACGCCGCGAAAACTTGTTGGCGAAATCTCAACCAGATAGATACTGGTAGCGGCAGCGTTCAAGCCGCAGGTCAGGCCGGTCAGCACCCGGCCGAACAGCAGGGCGTGCACGGAGCCGCGCGAAGCACCGATGAAGATGTAGCCGAGCAGGGCTGGCAGCACGCTGACGAACAGGCACCAGCGGCGGCCCAGACGGTCCAGTAGGCCGCCAACGAACACGCTGCCGATGATTCCGCCGATGTTCATCAGTGAGGCGAACAGCGCCTCCTGGGAGGCCGTGCGGATGGCGCCTTGGCGCTTCAAGTCCGGCAGGGCGGGCGAGGAGAAACCAATCACGTGACCTGGCAAGGCGATTCGAGTGACGAAAAAAGTAGAGATCGCCTACTGATATTGAAGAGTAGTAGCAGTAGTGTCTAAAATTAGTTGTTAACACTAAAAACTCATTGCACTGAATAAGTAGCACGAAAATGAAAACAATGCACAAATGTATCTCGCAGAAATGACATTCCATCTTCTAGATTCCCATTGGTTCATGGAATGACTTACCAACCACCAATGGTTCCAGAAAGACTTGAAAAGCCAGAAAACAAGCCCTCGGAAACAAGCCTTCCAGACTCGCTCCAAAATTAAGCCATTTCCGAGACTTCAGGGTTTCCCCGCTCTCGGACCGCTTCCAGTAGTATTCTAAGTTTTTTACAATTCTTTTTCGCGCACTCCTAGGACTTGTCTGCTGGGTGGTGGCTTGGGTGGACTCGGTCTTAGCACCGTCCCTGATTCCACTTTTGGGTTGGCGGTTTCTTAGTCCATAGGTTTGGGTTGGCAGATTCCCCTGGCCCAGACGTCAGGGTCCAATCTCGGGGTATCTCAGGCCATATGCCCCTGGTAGTGCCCCTCAGCGGCAGAGCCCCTCTTAGGGCTGATCCGCGGGTAGCTCCCGGCGTCCCACCCCCGTTTAACAACAACAACTTACCAACCACCAATGGTCCCAGACAGACTTGAAAAGCCAGAAAAGAAAACCGGCACAAATATCCAACATCATAGTGAGTCTTCACTCGAATGTTCTTTCCCAGTGAGATTTTGCTGATTTTCATTTTTCTCATTAATTAGTTTGATGCAGTTGATGTAGCAGGAATTTGAAGTGAATAGGATTTTATCAACTTTTATTTCATTACATTTTATTCTAATCATTATTGTCATCTTTTCATATTTACAAGCATAGACACATCTATGGTCTGAGTTTTCCAAGACAAACAATAAACAGCAAGCTTATGTGATTAAAATACAATACATACATATGCAACCTGAACTTTACTGTCAGTGCAAATTTATTTTTCACAAAATTGTCACAATTGTATTTAAAGAGCCTTTTTCCAACAAATAATGCTTTGCTCTTGCATCCCATTGGAAAATTTATGCACCTGCATGGGCATAACAAGCAAAAATAAACAAGACAAATAAAAAAAAATTCATTTAGACAAATAAAGTAAATATTTTTCTACAAAAGCAAAAGCCATTATAGTCATTATCACATAATGCACTCTAGATAATAATGAAAATGAAGACAGGCACCCTGATTTCAATCAGTGATGAAAAAACCTTCCTTTAAGTGTGTCTTTAAAAATAGGTATCATGGTTTCTCTGGGCATTTTTAGTACAAAATTACCTTCGAGAAGCACCATAGCATATAAGGTAAGCAAGATGCACAAAAGAGGCACTTTAATTCTCTATATTCTCTAATTCTCTAGATTTTAATTCTCTATATTCCATAGCCATAAGGACCTTAATATTATCATATTCCCATGGTTCCCATAGCCATAGCCATAGTTTTAACAAAAAGTCTAAGAAACAAAATATTTTGAATCAGGAGGATAACCTAGTGCTTAAACAACTGCACATAAGGTAGAAAATAAAACAAACACTTGATTTCCTTTGTAAGATTATATTTTATCTTTTTACAAAGAACAACAATACTTAATCACTACTGATAGTACTAATGCTAAACTTTTTCACAGTAATAAAAGTTAGTTTGCTAATGCTTTATTGTACTTTATTAGGTATAATCTATATGCTTCTAAGTCTATAATACAGTTAACCTAAGTATCTATGCTTTACTCTACATGTTTCTAGGTAAAATTAATTTTATTTTTTTTTTAATTAATAACTATGGCTACTAGCTATGGGAATCTATGGAATATGATACTGATATCAACTACCATATTTCTATAGTTGTAGCCATAAGAGCAACTATCTACTATAAGCATATCTATAATTGCCATAGGCACCTATTTTACTATATTTGCCATAGGTCTAGGATCTCCTAGCCATAGCCATAGCTATGGCGGAACACTAGGCCTAGTTTTTTTTAATTTATTTATTATTTAGATTTCTACCCTTATTTTTGAAAAAATATATATGTTTTTTTTTCATTTATGATAGATCTATCAAATGATAATCATTGATTAAGTTTTTTCAATTTTATTTGCTCAATTAAAACATTAAATTTTTTAAAAGTTTTTAAATTAGGCTAAGCTAGGCCTATAGATAGGCTAGGGCATAGTCTAGTCTAGATCTAATAAGATGAGCGGATTACAGTCATTTCAGTGACAAGACATTTTGGTGATAGTCATTTTGGTGATAAGCAAAAGTCATTTCAGTGACAAGAGAAATACCTTTTTCTAATATTGCCATTTTATTTTTAACAGAAAATTACTTTGAAAATCTTAAAGGATATTGAACCTTAACCTCTTTTCAATAATTTTGGCAATGGTTAAGTATTGATTTATTTAATTTTGTTTATTTATACTTACAGAATTGCACTTTTTTTAATTTATATGTTTTCTAATCCAAATCCTTTGAGTTTGTGGACATTTGGTCAAGTAGTATAGGATATTGGAACCATTTCTCGCTCCACATAGTCTACATGCTTCTTGAGAAAATGTTAGATGTAATCTCACATTTTAGTTTTAGGAGGGTTGTTAGGAATTTTTTGTTTCTAAATATGCATGGAAAGTAATCTGAAAGGTTAGGCCTGCAGATTTTTTTATAGAAATAGGCATTTTTGTAGAATTTAATATGTTGCTGATTCTCTAGCTTTTGGCTAAGTTCTCTTTCTCTGTGTATGTTGAGGTGATTTTTCACATTTCTAGTTTCTTTAGTACATTCATTTTCCATGGATTTCCATGGATAAATACAGTATTTGACAAAAAAATTCAAATTTGAACAAAACATAAATCTTAACAAAAAAGCTACAAGCTAATATTCTGAAGCACCTCCTATCACCCAAATGAGTATACTTATAAATTCTTATTTTTTTGTCAAAAATGAAGTGTGTCTATAATAAAAGCAACTTGTTACCAAAATGACTATTTGTCACCAAAACATTTGTCAACATCTGTTTAAAAACATATCTGTGTTTTTATCTGGGCTGGCATCTTAGTTTTAGTCCTTTGTGTTTTTAGCTGGCCATTAGGCCTAGTTTGCTATTCCAACATTAGAATTTCGAGCTCTGCCTTCCCTGCCTAGTCTATCTTGCTCTCCTTGGTCTACCTGCTAGCTTTTCTGGCTGTCTCCTTGCCCTAGTGTCTTGGCTCTCATCCTGATAGTGGATTTGAGTCCTAGGATTGATGTTTGTCTTGAATCAAGGATACTGGCCAAGTCTAAGTCTTTTTGCTCCTTGTGCCCCTTCCTGACCCCTTGGTCTAGCCTCTAATATAGAGCTAGATAGGTGACACCCTTGTGGCTTGCAGCCCTATAGGTTTTCTGGTAGCCTGATAGGAGACTTGCCCTTAGAAACAAGCCTTTCAGACTCACTCCAAAATTAAGCCATTTCTATAGACTTCGGGGTCTTTCCACTCTTGGACCACTTTTTAGTAGTAACCCAAACATTTTCCAATTTTTTTGCGCACTCCTAAGACTTGTCTGCTGGGTGGTAGCTTGGGTGGACTTGGTCTTAGCACTATCCCTGATTCTACAAATTGGGTTGGTGGTGTCTTCGTCCATAAGGCTTGGCAGGGTTTTTTGTGCGCAGAGTGTGCATATGCACCCTAAATTTTAAAATTGCACCCTGAAATTAAAAAAGTAGGTGCAGTTTAGGTGCAGTCTTATAACCATTTTTCTTTAAAGGCTTAACCATGCTTAAGCTATTTTTCATGCACTGACTTAAAATATGAAACAAAATAACTCTTTAAATCCTATTAAGTCATATAGGCGATATAGCCTATGGCTATAGCCTTATGTAAGATATTAAAATATACATTCCCAGTTGTCTGAAACAAGACTCAAGAGAAATTGCACTCTGAGCCTTAAAATCGCAACTTGAAATTTGGCACAAAAAAAACCCAGCCACCTAGTATTTTAATTGTGTGCAGAGTAGCCATCTACCTAGTCTTTTAATTACATGCATGGTAGCCAGTGCTCAGATGGGCAATATAGCAAATATCAAACTGGACCCTTTCTCTCAAATCTGCATGTTGCTACTTACAGAACTGATTTAATCATTTATGACTTCATTACTTGTTTTATCCTATATATAATATTATGCTGGGTGCACGCCCGAAAAAATTAAATAATTACGAATGCACGCCGAAAACAATGAATTGCATGCCCATTCTTAAAAATACGCCGGTGTTGCGACAATAAATGACCTTTTTTTACGTTGTGAAAATAAAATACCTTTTTTAAATTGCGTAATAGACCCTTATTACCAGGTAGTTTGGTTGCTTTTTATGCTTTTTGGCGATACTATTTACAGCGAAAAAATTATACACGCAAAGATTTGTTTAAATTATCTTTTACGAGCTTAAAAAGACCGGAAAGCTTGAAATTTGCGCTTAAAAATAAACTTTTTTCATCTTTTTTCTGCTTCTGATGAGGACGCATCTTTTTGCAATCTTAAAACCGCACATTTCGCTTCGATGCGCCTTTCCCCTACTGTCAGTAGGCTAGCTTAGGAATCTCTCTCCATTCTCTCATCCAGGCTAAGTTCTTCACTAATTTATGCCATCACACTATTAATTATGATAAATACTCAATGTACTTCTCTTAGGATTCTAATTTTGGATTGTTTACGCATCTTTGAAGGTCAGACTGTCTGGGTTTGAGACAGATTGACCTCTAGCAGTCTAGATGGGTGCGCTAAGTCTGGGAGGAATGGTTTCAACCCCATTCTGACCCCCAGATTTGCGGCTTTTTCACTGTTTTCAGTGATTTATGGCGGTCTAGCTGTCACTTTTGGCTCCAGCCTGTCTGGGTCAAAGAGGTCTTTCCAGCTATCTCCCCACTCGCTCTGTTACTTTCTCTTTTAATTTATGGGTGTTTTGCTGTCACTTTTGGCGCCAGGATGTCTAGACAAGCGACTTTTATTATGTTTTGCGCAAGATTTATGACCGCACCTGTCATCTTCCCTGGGGTCTGAAGGCCACCTGGTGCGGTGGGTTTTGGGGTCTTGAGCTCGGCCAATCAGAATCGACCTGACTGCCCTCAGCTCGACCAATCAGAAAATTCGGCGCCTATTTTAACAAAAGCTCTCAGCCAATCAGAAAATTCGACGTGCGTTATAACAAATCGGCCGCGTGAAAGCTATAAAAGGTGAAGGTGGCAACTCGAACCGCGCTCGAAGAAACGGTCGTTTTCTTACCTTGGCCTTGGCCAGTCCTGCCGACCTGATCCCCTTCGGCTTCTGCAGCGTCTTTGACGTCTGATCCCCCTTCCCCCGGCAGCTTCACCTTCAACAGCCAAGTTCCCCTTGAGAGGTTTCACCAGTACTTCTCGGCCGTGAACGAAGATCAGCAACAGCAATCGGCAGGTGAAGAGTAGCGGCGGCACTCGTCAGTTAAGATCAGCAGCAGCATCCCATCTGAGCGCTTCGGTCTCTGTGGATTCCTTGGCTACCGGCAGATAGGTCCTCTGATTGGTTTGGTGAGAGGCTTCCTTGACCTGCTTAAGTGGGTGCGCCCTTTGTCTGACCCCTTCCTAGGTAGTCTGATAGGATTTGCACTTTTGCTTGCTTGCTTTTGTGTGTCGAACTCGAGGCAGAAGTGTCAGTTAATATTAAAAATAGCCATTCGCTCTAACTCAATCTAAAATGTCTAGGATTGCGGATTAAGTGAGAAAGTTAAATCTGGAAGTTAAAGACTTAATGTTTTCTTTCTTTTTCGCAATGCCAGCTGAGATGAGTGGCTAGATCTAGGGGCAGAGGTCACAGTGGACCGGAAGCGGCGCAGTTCCCAGTCAATCAGTCGTTCTCAGAAATCATGATAAGCATGCGAATTAAGTGCCAGACTGGCGCTTTCGCGCGGTCTCAGGCAGCTAAGCGGCTAAAACGAGGTAAATATTAGTCAGAAGGTCTCCAAAAGTAACAATACATCTACATCATCGCTATCTGTCGACGTGTTAACACATTTAGTGCCAAAAGCGTGCAGTTGCGTGTACTTATACATGTACATCTGGGAATTTGGTAATGAGATTTACATTTAGTAGTGTATAGAGGCTCGCCAGCGCAAGAACCCCCTGCAGAAGTCCTCTCTGTCCCTGCATGGCCAATGCGATCCTAGTCCCAGCAGCGTCCCTTCTATTCGGCTATGACTTCGAGATAGACAGCTAAAAGACACTATATGGCAGATAACCCAGCGGAAAAACCAACGTTGATTCAACGTTGTTGCCCTCCGTTGGCCCTCCGTTGGGCGTGTCTGGAGGAAAATCCGTTGATACAACGGCGGTTTACCAACGGCAGTCCAACTGCGAATCAACGCTATTCCAACGGTCAAAATATTGTTAGAGGTGCTGATCCACGTGAAATAAAGTATGAAAAAAGCCAATTTTCGCAATCAAATGTGTCATGTCACTCATGTGTCCAAAAACGTTACATTTTAAAGTTGAGACATTTGGCAAAGATCTATATATTTGTCAAATGAAATTACAGCAAAGCAAAAAAATTTCTCGCATGCATACGCGTTTAAAGTCTCAGGGTTAGGTATAAGTGTAATCATTGGCAATTATTGCAAACTAAATTACTTGTTTATAGGATGATATGATGGCTTCAACAACGTTTTTTATAAATCATTTCTTTATTTTTGAATAATAACTAACTGACTGTGTCCAATGATTGTACTGCACATAAGCTAAGTAGCTAAATTGACACAACATACGATCAATATCCCATTCTAGCCTGCTGATTATCTCAAATTGTACTGCTCACAGGTTATGACTCCAAACCAGTCACTCATCACTGTCAGCGTCGTAAATGATAGGGACCTTCTGAACGGAACGTCGAACCTTGGCAGGCGGAGGGTCTTGCGATGTGCCAACTCTGGCTGCCGACGCCTGGCTGCCTGACTCCGTCGGACCTTGACGTCCACGACTTCGCCCGTCCTTGCCCAGCTTCAGCGCAGCAATGACTGCAAGCTCTACATCGCGGTCTTTTGGACGCTCAGCAGCATCGCGGTACATTGCCTTCATCGTCCCTAAAAGTATGTCACAAAAATACAATTATTAAACATAACTGATCTAAAACTAATAGGCCGTCTTATTTTAAAACCTATCAATACGTAAATCAAATGAATTAAGAATCAGTATACTCAGTAATTAATTTCGATCATTGAATTTAATGTGATATGCACACACACACACACGCGCGCGCATTGAACTTACGTAGAATACTGGGCAAGAACACCGATCGAAAGGCAAGTTCGGTGTCCCCAAGCTCAGAGCCAGAGAGAGCACCAAGACCCTTTCCGTTATAATTGACAGCGGCCAGCATCTCTGGTGACAGAATTCGCCTCACCATTCGGCGAATGGTGCTGCCAAGGTCGTCAGCCTTGCAGGGCAGCAGCAGCCGTGTCATCTGCAAGGGTGCCAATAATTTTATCATACATGTAGATGGACAGTCACGAAGAAATATGGAATATTAATATGAAATAAAATGTGGAATATGTCAGAGACAATTATATTTTCCAACTATCGTGAAAGCATGCTGTCGGAGGCTTTTTGAAATAATAGACTTTGCAAAAACAAACACTAAACTATTGGATGTACATACCCATTCGAGAGCCGGTGGATTTTTGATGAAGTCAATGTAGTCAGGCCAGGTCGCAATCGGCTTCCATTCTGCATCTGCATCAACTGGACCAAATGTAGTAGCAGCAGCAGCAGCGGCACGCGACATGCACTGCTTCAATTCTGAGATTGTTGTCATGCAAGCTGATGTCCGACGAAGGGTATGGAGCCCCAGGTAGCACAGTCCGAGAGGCGATGTCAGAGAGACTCCAAGCTTAGCCTCCATTCTAGCCTTCAGCAAGTCAAGCCCCCGGTACCGAAGTTCAATGATGCGACGTCAGCTGCAGCTGCATTGAAACGCAAGGCTCCTGGCTGATCCGAAGGGCTGAGCAACTCAGCCGCACTCTGCTGTGACCTGCACCTGTCGTTCTGTCCATGGTGGGGCAGTGATTTGGGCGTTTCCGGTGGAGCTGTTTCAACCGCTAGCTGAGCCGATGGGTTTCTTGTCTCCGGCAAAGGCAACAGCGGCAGCGAGCTTGGGCTTTGTTGAACTGCCCTGGCGGAATCCTCAGCTTGGGGTAGTCTAACCGACCGTGAGAAGCTTGAGGGCGATCGTTGGCAGTCAGACTCGGACTCGGTCTGCAGATTCTGAGAATGATTGCGCGCTACTTATAGTAACGTAGTTCGTGAGATCGATTGAATAATAATGACTAATGGTTACAAATGTTTAACATCTTTCGAAGTTTTAATACACACTTATAGCAACAAAAACGGTTTGTAGCTAACCTCCAAAGGAAGGAATCTTTGCCTCCTGCCATCGGGTACTCGTTTGACCAGTCCCAAAAGAGTTTGGATTTTGCAGTGCTTCTCGCGCCTGAACGCCCGAAGCCAATTTACCGTCCCAGTGGCGTCATAATCGTCGTCAGGGAGAACCTAGCGCAAATGCAAAATTACTTAGTGAAAATCAAAAATACCAAACGACCCCCATATACAAGTATGATTATGGGAACATTCAGGGAATAAAGCGTGCAGTTACCTGAAGAATTGTGCAGTCCCATACTTGCTCATTGTAGTATGCCCTTGCAATAGGCTCGCCAACAAAGTTTCGCCAGTTGTCCAGAGTGAATTTTTGGAAGTTTTCTAAGAGGACTTCAGTCTCGCTCAATTCGACTATTTCTTTGTCAACGTGAAAGATCACGATAAACTTCATGGCATGCATGAGAAATAGAAATACTCTTAATAATGGGAATATGTTGGAAATATATACATGACATGTTTGTGACATCAAATAAAGAAATTCATATTGTCTGAAACCAAAATAAAAAAATTGTTATTCATATTATATGTATATTTGTGTTTATATTTATAAACAAGCTGAACACACAAGGAGACATTTAATGCTACAAATAATGAAAAATGTACACTTGCACACCCTAGGATGACAGTTGCATGAAAAAAGAAATTGCTATATTGACCAAGACTGACTTAGTACCAGAAGACAATAGTATAATCATAATCAAATAGCGCAACAATAGGGAATTACTATATATTCACCTCCAGATGATGGCAACAAGAAGCACTTTCTGCTTGCATTACCAGTAACAACATTACGTGTCACATGGTAAAATCCAATATTCAGAATTTCTGATGAATATGGACTTGTATACAAAGGATGCGAAAACTTTAACACATGACCAGTTAGGACATTTCCTACTACTGTACTAATGAGTATTGGAACTCCATTTACAACTGCACAATTATTTGGAGACTTCTTAGAAAAAAACACAATACTAGCTGGATCACTTGTAAGAGTAGCACGGACATTAAAAAACTGGTGCAAAATATGCTTAGAAGCAAAGCGGGTAACTGAAATTCGTCTTTTAACATGCCCCAAATAGTTTTCGAAGTCAAATGCAGAAAAATTGTCAAGTTTTCCATATAGACAAACAAATTCATAAAGATGGAGCAAAGTGTGAGGGTTATAAGAAATTGATGCTTCACCATACAATGACTCCATTTCCTTAACAAAAATCTCAATACAACGATGAGCATTTGGTAAGAGAGTCTGGTGGACATCAGAGCAAAAAACATAGATAGAAAAGTGCAAGTGAAGAAAGTGGTCATAGTATTTTTGTGGTAAAAACTTTCTGAAGAAAAAAGGCCCCAAATATAGCAAAAAGAGTCGAAACTCACTTGCTTTAAAGTGAGCTAAATTTGTATCAATACGGCGAGGCCTCCGCTGAAACTCAGCAGGAGTGAACTTGGCATAGCTATCAATAAAATCAGACAGCTCTTTTAACTTTAGTGCTGAAATCTTACAAGATGAACCAAACTTAGATGAAAAAAGAAAATTAAAAACTTTTCTACAAACACCTAAACATACAGCATGTTGATAGTCAGGTGGAAAATGAGAATAAAAACCAATATTTTTAATACTCAGCAAAGGTGTTGAATGCCCTACCTTCTGGTTATTTTCTTTAGAATCAGCATAGCACTGATCAGTTCGCAAAGTACCAATAGAAGATGAAAAAACAATACGATTAGCAAAATGTCTACCTTCAGCTTGACAATAACTACATCCCATGCGAGAGTTATGGTTCATAATAGAGCAGATATGAGCATGAGCAGGGGCATCACAAACAAAAAGAGCACGGACTAACTTAAAATGGTGGCCAAGAACTTGAATACCATTACTAAAAAAAAATGTTTAGCTCTTCACAGAAGCGTGATAACAAAATATTCAATGATGGTTTACTTTTACCAACAAAAATAGCAATGGGCAATGGATGCAAATAGCCTGATACTTTCATTAAAATTGGCCAAGCTGACATGGAAGAACTATTATACAAGGGCATTCCATCTATATTGAAAATGGAATTTACTTTTATGTGCCCAGTTTCAGAATCAGTAATGCATTTTGAAAAGTCAAAATAATTATTGCTAACACAAAATTCCAAATTTTTGGCCATTGATACATAGAAAAAGTCTCCTTCAGTAGCAATAATAGAATAATAAGAAGAATTAGCAGAATGCTTTTTCAAGCCATATACAGACTTTGGAACTGAAATACCCTTGCGATTTAAAAAGGCAAGGATCCAAGCCATAGCAGAGCGTGACACATTAAAAAGTATATAAAATAGAAGCAGTTCTTGCTCAATTGTTAGCTCTGGCGTAGCATCTTCAACTTCAGGTATATCTTGATCCTCTTCTACAAGGTCTTCATCTGATTCACTATTATCCATTGGATTGCCATGACTGTTGCCAAGAAAGTCAGTGTCGTATTCTTCAGCTTGAATGAATTCTTCATCTTGTTGATGATTATTGCCTTGGGCTTGATCTTGGTTAATGGGTTCAGATGCTTTTTGAAGCTGCTCTACTTCAATTTCCTCTAAACAACCCTGAAGCACTTTTCTAGCAAAGTTACGTTTGGACATCTGAAAAATAATTCACAAGTAAAATCATTTATATCACAATATCTTATAGTAATTGGCAAATAATACTATACTATACTCATACTATATTTACCATGAATAATTATAAACAATTACATTCTTTTATTTCTATATATACCTGGCACTGCACAGGCACTAGCTAAAGCATAAATATTTATAGCTAATATATATAGCTATGACATAGCTATAGTAATATGGCCTACAATACAAAATAGTTATACAAATATAGCAAATATATAACAAGGAAAACACAGCATCTACCTGGCATTTGAGGAATTGATCTACACACACATAGTAGCTAATAATTGATATGTTCCTAGGCTATAGCCCATAAAAGCCCTAAATAAAGTAAAGATATAGTGGGTTAAAGGTAAAGCTATATACTGTCATGCTTGCTGGGTTAAATTGCAAAGAACAATTAGGCATTGCACTTCCACTGTTGCCAAGCCATGTGTGTTGTGTACATTTATGCAACTAAAAAAAAGAAAAAACAATTTTGAAACATGCATAGCATGTGAGTTAATCATAAAAAGATAGCTAGCCAGCTAATTCAAAAGTGAAGTTTGCAAAGGATCTGCAATACAAGCCATCCACAAAATAAAACACGTGAGCATGAAAATCGGAGGAAACTATATGCTAAACAGACCATCAAAATAACAAGTATGACAAAAATCCACATTCTCCTGCTCCAAACAGAAATTGCAAAACAATATTGGTACTATGTAAAATAGACGTGCGTCGTGATGCTTTGCAACATATAAGTTTATCAAACCAATTTTGTCTACTAATTATTAACAAAAAACTGCACAGTAGTTGCCAAAAAGAAAACACTTTACATATTACGTACTGTGTAGAGCAAATCCAACTTAGTTCTAGAGTTATTACACAATTCCCTGACCTCAGTTTTACTCACAGTCTTTTTGGGAAATTTGGTTTACCGTTGAGAAACAACGGCAATTCAACGAAGAGCAATCACAACGGTTTTACAACGGTTTCACAACGCACTTCAAAAAATGAAATATTGGCTCAGTAAGCAAAATAAAAGCTTTTTTAATTGCTTACGAGCCATTTTGGGTACAAAGACAAACTTTTTTGTTCCCAACGCTTTTGTGACATACCTCCGTTGAAACACCGTTGGATCAACGTTGTCTTTTCCACTGGGAAATGCAGTGCCCCTCTAGTCGGAAGTCCGATTTCGATAGCTCCGGTTTGGTGAGCCGGGGCGCACGGACTGGTGGCAGCGGGTTAGTTAATCTGCAGATTAGCTAAATCTACCTTTCAACTTCTCCCTGCTTGTCTCTCGCTGTCTTCTCTTAGCTATAGGACCTAGACTGCTCGCCCACAATCTAGCTACCATGGGGCTGACCATCTGACAGGAGTGAGAGGCCAGAGTTCTAAGTGATTCATTTCTGAGTTCTGAGGCCCGAAGCTATAGGCTTAAAAAGGCCGAACCCATCACTTTACAATAACTCTTACGCGTGATTCTATAAAGTGCACGCCAGGTGTGCACGCATACTATTTTCTCAGAAGTGATGCACGCCAGGTGTGCACGCATACTATTTTCTCAGGAGTGATGCACGCCAGGTGTGCACGCATACTATTTTCTCAGGATTGATGCACGCCAGGTGTGCACGCATACTATTTTCTCAGGAGTGATGCACGCCAGGTGTGCACGCATATTTCTCAGGAGTGATGCACGCCAGGTGTGCACGCATACTATTTTCTCAGGAGTGATGCACGCCAGGTGTGCACGCATACTATTTTCTCAGGAGTGATGCACGCCAGGTGTGCACGCATACTATTTTCTCAGGAGTGATGCACGCCAGGTGTGCACGCATACTATTTTCTCAGGAGTGATGCACGCCAGGTGTGCACGCATATTTCTCAGGAGTGATGCACGCCAGATGTGCACGTATACTATTTTCTCAGGAGTGATGCACGCCAACTGTGCACGCCTAATTTTGGCGTGCAAGGCTAATGCACGCCTGAATTTTCGGGCGTATACTACATGATCCGGAGTGTGAAAATAGGCCCTAATATCCGTTTATAGCTATTTTTGTTAATTCGAATATCGATTTCCAATAATTCAAACAGTATATGACAAATGTCATACTATATAAGTTAAAGATGCGGCTGCTGCATGTGCACGCAATTGAAACACTGTCCTAGCTCTGTATAATAAATTAATTAATAATTAAAATTCATTAAAAGTTGAGACCAGTGACCAGGGCCAAGGCATATCCAAGAGGTGAGAGAAGGGGATGGGAAGTCGCCATTGTCAGAGACCTGAAAAAATAAGGGGGCAAATGCATTTTTGCCAAAATTCAGTCTGTCCATGTTTCTTCTGTCTACTATAACTACAATCTGAATCACCCCTCTGCAGATCTAGGGTAAAGCAGGCCAAAAACGAGTTGACAACGGCAGTTTGCAAAAAGAAAGCATTTTAGAATTGCTTGTTTACACGTTAAAAATCACTTTAATGGCATTGGTACAGAATTTAGTAAGGAAAGTTTCTGAAGCACTGCGATAAAGTTCAGGATATCGGGGCCGACCGGACGACAGATAAGATGAATTCGAGCAGATATCAGGATATAGATATGCCATAATCCTCACCCATAGTTCACAGAATCCGCAGACATGCATTTAAAAGATTGTCTTTTTACCTTTTAGGCCTACTGCAAGATTAAATTAAATCATGTATATATATTATAAATTTTCGTGCAATTCAAACTCGCATTCAAACTCGCGCTAAAGATTTTAAATTCGGTATTTAAAACGAGGCTCTTTATAGTAAAGAAAAACATGTAATGCCTCAGGTTAAATTCACATACGAGGCTAAATCATTTTTTTTATTAGAGGCAGGGGGGTTGTGTGCACCCTGGCGCAATTTAAGCGACATAGGCACACAACCGGCGAGAGGCATTACTGCCCATTCCGCCGACTCCCCTGAGCAGGCATACAAGCGCGCGGATACGTACGCAGGCACACACTCACACAGGAGTGTACAGCGGCCCTAACTTTATTTATCGTTAGGCATGTACACTTCACTGCGCCTTGGGGGGTTGGCTCTCAAGGCCGTTAATTGCACGAGCAGAGCCAAGCCGAGATTCCAATTCAGCCCCAAATTAATGTGACTGCACTTGGAATCGAGCCAGGGTCGCTGGCACACCAGAGCAGCTGCGCTACCGCTGGGCTACGGCCCCCTGAGGCTAAATCATAGGTCTATATAAGATCTTTGGGCAAAATTCCTGCTTTTCGGGTATTTTTACGCTTCCTGTATATTAGAGATCTACATGTATTTGCCAAATGCTTAGGCAACGTAGATTCGCAATGGTTGACATGTACTTTGACCAACCGTGACCGTTGACTTGAGGAAACGAGGAATTAATCCTAAATTTTTATGAGGCTATCTTGAGTGAAGGCTTATCGCTCGTAAGACACGAGAAATATTTTGTATTTAGCTTTCTTCCACTGAATTTGCTATGTCACTGCATTCATGCTGGTGACAGGCTGACAGCACTGATTGATTTTTTTACTTTTCACAATATAATTTGCCCCTACACTCAATAGCATTAGCCACAGCCACAACTACTAACGCGTGCACACCTGCTGCGGCTACTCGTGGGTTGACGTCGACCGGAGAAGCAGCATAGAGGGAGTATGCCAACGATCTCTCCCTGCTGCCCCCAACGGTTCGCGGGTCCGTTTTGGCATCCCCATCATATTTGCTGACTTTGTATTCAGAAGTACTGGTTACTTGGTGTTTGGGATAGAAAAATAGATAGGTGCATGGCAAGATTATCAATCCATTGTCTATGGCTTAGCATCCATTTGTCTTTTCGTTGTTAACTAACTACGCATAACTTTTGCATATAAATTTATGTGATCGACAAATGAATTATTCCTGTAGCTGCCGACAATGACAAAACAAGGAGAAAAAACGGAACAACAAATAGTGGAGGACGACGCCGCGTCAGTAGAGAGCTTCAGCTCCTACTACAAGTCATCGGCATGTTCGCAGTTTGGTTACTTATTTTTGTTAATGCTGAAGCTGAAAACCTGGTGGTTTCTGCTTCTTATACTACCGGTATCGTTGCTTCTATCCAACATGTACCTGCCGATGCTTATCAAACCGATCACTGAAAGCTATAAGGAAAATCTCAGGATCTACACTACATCGGAATTTACTGCCGAAGAGAAACGAGTTTTAGTTGACCGGAAAAGCTTCCCAGCTGAGGTCGCGGCCTTGGAGAGAATCGCCAAAGATCGAGGCGGTACTACTGGTTGGCTCGTGGACTGCACACCTGAGAGCAAGTGCAGAGAGGGCTTAATTTCCGAAAGAGAACAGACCAGCGCTTACATCCGGTTTTCCAAGAATTCCAACGTCACTAGGGCCATATCGGAGTGTTTATGGGTGAAAGATTCGAGCCTCAGGTGTGTCTTTACTTACCAATTGATGGTTCAAGCCATTTTTAGTGCCAATGGCACGGAAAACAGTGAATTCAACGATGTTCAGTTTTTCACCCTGAAGGATTTCAAAGATTTTAACAACAACGATGACAAAATCATCAATGATGTGGAATTAAAAAGATCAAAATGTTCCGAGTGGATAATTAAAGGCTTGCCCGTATTTGATGATAACCTTGAAGTCTACATTGAGGCTTCGTTATCTCTGTCTACAATTGGCATCGCCTTGTACTTTCTGGTCGCGACTGCTTTTCGCATGAGAGCCATCAAGCAGAACGGCTTTCTAAAGCAGCTCTTTCTAAGCGGCCTGTCTGTGACAAGCTACTGGACAGTCATCTGGCTGATTACTTTAGTAGAATGCTTGGTCTTTTCTGGATTTTTTGTCATGTCCTATGTGCTTCAATGTCCGGGAATTTATCCCGCTAAAAACGTTCTCTGCGTATTTCTAGTCCTTAACCTCTACTGTCTCGTGTGGGCTGGCATTATATTTAGTGTTGAACTCTTGGTTCCGTCTGCACTTGCCGCATTGATGATAACCCTGCTGGTCTCCTTCGGACAGATAATTTCCTTTTCATACTATTCGGCGATGAAGACAGCAGGGACGTTTTTACCGTTCCTCTTTCCACCAATGCACACCAAGAGCTACATTTTCACTCACATGAGTGCGGACATCAGGCACAGGCTGACCGGCAAGGATCCACTTGCAAACCAAAGTTCTCCCCATCTATCCGTGCTTTTATCAATTTCTGGCACAGTGCTGTTTTTCTCCCTGCTGGTTACATACCTTGACGGTTTGTTGAATTCTGGCAACGGTCTCAATCTGCCATGGTATTATCCTCTGACTTGCAGATTCTGGTTTCCAGAAAAGGCAAAAGACGATGACAGAGTGCACCTGTCAAACAAAGTGGTTGAAGATCCCGCCGTTGAAGTTGTGACCGGTCTTTCTGTATCTATCATCGCTGATAGGATTAGCAAGTCATACGACAACTGCTGCGGCTGCTGGCTTGGTCCTGAAGTTCTGCACAGAATGTCATGTACGTGCACTGCCTTTGCCTCTAATATGGGTAGGCAGGACAAGGATTGGGTGCATTGAGGAAATTTGCTATAACTATATCGATAGGAATACCTATGTCTGTAAAATTTCGCTGCTTTGTTGGTTGCAGCAAGTCATTGATCAAGGTAAAACCTAAGCTTAATATGCCATTGCAGGCCTGGTGTACCGGGACCAAGTTACGGCTCTGGTTGGCCACAGCACCTCCGGAAAGTCAACCATGTTGAAGATTCTCACTGGAGATGAGCAGCCGACGAGCGGCACCGCCTACGTAGCCGGCTTCAGAGTGACAGATCCGTTGGAGCGGCTGGCGGCCAGGGGGGTCTTCAGCGTCTGCCCTCAGATTGACTCGCTGTGTGGCTCGCTGACCTCAATGGAGTGCATCGAAGCAGCGCTGATCAGCAGGGGAGCAAACTTTCCGAGCGAGCTGGACAGGGCGCGAGTTATGCTTGAACAGCTGCAAGTTCGAGGCATCGAAACCGCCAAGACAAGGGAACTGAGTGCCAGTCAGAAAAGAAAGCTCAGCACAGTCATTGCTCTATTGGCCGATCCCGACGTCGTGTTTCTAGACGAGCCCACCAACGGTTTGGATCCAATATCCGCTCTACAACTGTGGGGACTGCTGCAAGAGGAAAAACAGGGCCGATCGATAGTCGTGTGCACTGAGTCCATGCACGAAGCTGATCTTCTTGCCGACAGGAAAATGATATTGTGCGATGGGGACCTCGTCTGTGCCGGCACCTCACAGTTCTTACAGCGGCTATTCGGATGTAGGGCAACCTTGAACGTCAAGTTAAAGCGAGAAAAGGATTTTAGTAGATTGCTAATGGAACTTCCTCAAACGCGACTCAAACAAAGAAAAAGCGTCGAAGTTCAGCTTGAGGTGAAGGACTCCGGGTCCCTTCGCATGCTGGATGAGGTGGTAAAAAAGCTGGAGAACAGCAAAGATATTGTTGCATCATTCAGCGTCTCACAAACCACCATTGGTGATGTCTTCAAAAAGCTCGATGGTATGACAATTTCAGAATTTTCGCAACATCTTCGCTCTGGAAAATTGTCAGAATATCTGGAAGACATCTACAACGACATGAGCAGCACCAATCCGGATCTGAGCCAATCGCAGACGAGCGCATCGAGTGTATCACCGTCCTCAATAAGAAGATTTGGTGGGATTTTTATTATCAATATGAAGCGTCAGTTGAGAAGTGCCTGGCAAATTGTTGGCCGAATTGTACTGCCTCTAATCTTCCTATTGAGTTTGAGCGTCTGGTGTCCATTAATGATGAGCGCCTACAACTCTCAGCCGAAGATTGATTCAGTCAAGGAAATGCAGGAGACGGACACCTACAGTGGACTCTTTGGCGTAAAGTCTCAAACGTATTCAAAAGCAACGAACCTAAGAATAGTGTGCATGCGCGACAGCGAAATAGTTGAAACTTACGATACAGAATTTTGCAGAAAACTTCAGCTGATGGAAAAGACTTTAGTGAAGCCTCGAATTATATTGAAGCCAAAAACTGAGTCGATGAAAAAATTCTTGCAACAACCAAGCACGATACGTCAGTTAAGACAAGGATGCAAGGGAATCGAAGACGTGATGCCGCCGTGCATAGTGTACTATTCAACGGTATGGAATCAGAGTTTTCCCAATAATCAGCGCTCGATTTCCATTGGCGTCTTCTTGGATGCCAACTCCGTAGATGATACGTCTCACGCGTTGCGAAGAGGATTCGAAAAGATTTCACAATTTTTCCGAGCTGGAGAAGTGAAAAATACCACTGCGCTATCAAATCTTCTGCCATTCAGTCAATACGGTTACTTTAATATTGAGATTCTTCTTCTCTTTGCATTCTTCTGTCTATTCTCGGCCTCTTTCATCAGAGATGTTGTCGAAGATATTACTAGCAATGTGCAGCTGCAATTCTTAGCAACGGGTATGAGTCGCTGGTCATATTGGGCCCATACGTTCTTTGTGCACTGGTTCCAATACGCAATTTGCTTTTCGATCGCAGCTTCGGTGCCAATTATTTGGGAACGCTACAGGAGTCTGTTCTATCTATTAAATGTATATCTGCCTGTGTTGCTTTTTGGCACAGCATCGAATCAACTGACAGCTTACGTCATCGCTTCGTTGTCAACCTCATCGTTAGCTGTCACTACGGTATGCTATCAAATCTTCACGCTGTTAATGCAATGGATTTTAGTAACCATGCACTTGCAGGGCATTCCACTTTTTGCCCTTCTTATTTTCTTGCTGCCCTCCGTGGCCCCGTTTTCTACGGCCTATTTTGGAATGATCCAGGTAATCTACAAGCTCGAGTACTATCACCTGAAGAGCATCTCCGACATCTCAAACGTTTATGTCGACGTCTGGAGCAACAACATTTTTTATCTTCTTTCAGTCGCGGCAATGCTTGTCCATTTGATAATTCTATCCCGGATTATGATTTTGATTAGAAAATGGGACGTCATCCATTACAAATTCAGCAAAACTGGAAACTACAACGACCTGGACATTGACGCGCCAAAAAATCCTAGCGTGGACACCGAAGAAAAACGTCTGTTGAAATCGTTGAGGAATCGAGATAACGTACTGGAGATTGCCAAACTGAGAAAGACCTATCCCAACGGAGTGGAAGCCGTGAGAGGCGTTACCTTTGGGGTCATGACTGGCGAAATTCTGGGTCTGCTGGGGTCCAGCGGCGCCGGGAAGTCAAGCTTACTATCTGTTATTGTCGGCAAAGAAAAGCCAACGGAGGGTACCTTTGGTGTTCGATCCCGCAACGCTAACTGGCAGCTGAATTCGACGAGTGTACCGCTGGGCGCCGTGGGCTACTGCCCACAGTACTGTCCCCTCTATGACAGCATAACCATGTCAGAGCACCTGATTCTGTACGCCAGAATTTTAGGCGTCCCAAGTGCTCTAGCCGAAAGACAGTCGATCAGTTTGATGAGCAGCCTGGGCCTGCTAAACAGGCAGCACAGCCGCACTAACCAGCTGTCTATTGGAGAGAAGCGCCGGCTTTGCTTAGCAATAGCCCTGCTGGGCAACCCGGCACTGGTCGTCATCGACGAGGCCACAGCCGGCGTGGATCCGAAGGCTCGCGGCCTCATCCGAGGCGCCGTTGTTGCTTTAAGAAATCAGAGTCGAGCTGTGCTTCTTTCCACTCGCAGACTGGAACAGGCTGATGCCCTCTGCGACCGGGTTGGCGTATTAAACCGAGGCCGGATGATTGCCCTCAACACTGTGCAAAGTTTAAGCTCCCTGTAAGTGACAAATTCTCTTACGCTAGAGTTTTTGGCTCGCTTCAATGCGTCATTTCACACGTGCATTTAAACTTCATGTGTTGGCAGTAAAATATTTATTACATTTTGGTTTTAACCATAATTCCCCTAGGTTTGACGAAGCCTACACCCTGGAACTGACCATGGAAAGAGTCGGCCTGGCAAAGCTGCAACAAAACAAGCAAAACTTGAAGGGCTCGCTTGCTGTGATCTTTGAGGGCACGTCTGTGCTGAACGACTGGGGCCAATGCGTGCAGATCTGCGTGCCAAAGTCTGCTACTGGCGGCGTGTTGAACGTCCTCGGGTGGCTCGCCAACAACACAAAACTGCTGGGCGTTCAGCGCTACACAATGCGCCAGATGTCGTTTGACGAATCTCTGGTGTTCCTGGCTGGTCGGTTCGACCCTCCCAAGTCTCTGAGGAAGCAGGCAGTTATTACCTGAAGCTGTATTACATGCAGCACTTTTACTCTTTTATAGGTAATTTTTAATTATTTAAGTTGACCCAAGCAAGCATTTTTGACAATTGCAAGCGAGTTGTATTTTATGCTGCTTAGATTTCATTTTTTGTTTTACAGCTTCTAGACGACACAACACAATGTTTCTATTAAACAGCCTCCTAAATTCGTCATCAAAAAACTACGAGCGTAAAACTGGAACAGTTAATCTTAATTATTAAACATCGCTTTATCGCGTGGGTCGCTAGGAGTAGGAATATGGTATCGCTCATCTCTAGTCTCGCAAATCCAGAAATACCCTGTTGCTGGAGCAAAGCGAGGCTATAGATCTTCGCTATCTTCAAGTTTCTCTCCTGAAAGCGTCCCTGAACGCCGCTCAAGTAGTGCTCTTGTACAGCAACATTGAATTCCTGGTATAAGCACCCAAAACTTCTGTGACGCCCTCATTCCTACTCATTCCTTATTTTTTAAGCTTTCAGATCCAGCATTTGGACAAAAAGTTACCACCAAACTTAATCACATTGACTTGTGTGAATCAACACGCATTCTCCCTTTCTATGGACATCCTCTGAATGCAACAGTTGCTTCAATTGCACACGTGAAGAACACTTTAAAATCATTGATCAATGCCCCATCGGATCACAAGCTCAAGATCTTAGAAGCCTTGTACATAAAAAAACCAGTCAGCCACCCTTAATACGCAACTCCAGCATAGTGGTGCAGGCCATGTTCTTCGTATATTCTGAGTGAGAGAGCACTGACCATTTTGCGATCCAGATATTACTTTTCTTCTCCGCGAATTTGTGATGTATGCAGCGACAACTTCAAATAATATGCATAGGATTTTACGCAGGGAATTCCTCAATTCAGATAATTCGGTACAAAAATGCCAACTTCTTCGGCAAAGTAGATCCGTCTTCAGAGCAACTGTAATTCGGCAAGCCTTCGAGAGTTTTGACAGCAACTCGGGTCGCTCAGCCGCAGCTTCAGCTGCTCTTTCCTGAAACTGAGGAACTTTTCAGGAAACGGCTTGAAAATACGTCCCCCCGTTTTGTTTTCTCACCAGCTGGTTTCACTCGCTGACCCTCCTTTCCTTTTCCCACCCCATGGCTGATTGCGAGAGTCCATCCGAGAGTCTGCGCTGGCCAGACTCGAGTGGAAAAACTTCCTAGCTTCCTTGTTTATCTGTTTAAATTGTTTGATAGTCAGTCTAATACTCGTAGAACTCGATTAATTGCGGGAAAGCTCCTGCGCTTAATAAATAGAAGCTGCAGTTCGACATCCTTTTGGTAAAGCTCTCTGCATCCCAGTTTGTTCGAATCGACTGAAATTTACCGGAAATTGAAGTCTTCCAGCCTCTACCGTCTGCCCCACAGCAGCTCTAACAATTTTTGACAGCAAAATATCTGCCCCATTGAGGCGGAGAATCCGATTTTGAATACCTGGGGGGGGGGGAATATACGAGACTGCAGTGCACCTGACAGCTGACAATGGGATTCTGATATGATGTTGAATTGTAAAATGAAGTTTCTTTCATCTTTATAGAAATCCAAAAACTTTGAAGGAATTTTTCGTATTTCAGGGAAAAATTTCCACACCCTTATCAAGTGGCACCGCAAAGATTTCATTTTGTCGAACTTGTGAACTTTCCTGCCAGTGCAGTTGCAACTTGCAGCACTTTTTTTCAGTGTGAAATTTCGAGCTGAAGTAACAGCTTTGAGCTTGCGAAAGCACTTACTGACTACTGTTGAGTAGCAGAGTCCAAGTCTTGTACTTGAGCCTGAGCAGAGCACCCAATGAACAATAATGTGCTCAAGCTGTTTATGTTTGCACTGATCTGGCTTCATCGCAAAAAAAATATTTTCCAATTAGCAATTCACGATCGATAAATGGAGTTGGTCTAAATACAAAATTATCATTCATATTTGGCATTTTAATTGCATCAATTTTGCAAGGAAATCCGCAGTGGCACACTGACTGCTTTAAGTAGCCACGCACTGATATTGCAGCAGTTTTGCTGTTCCCTCAGAGCCAATGGGAGAGGCAGAAACCTGGGCAGAGGCGGCCGCACGAGCCAGCAAAAGCAGCCGCAATCTGAGCAGGCCGGGTGAGAAGGAATTCGCTGCAGCTGCTCCAGGGCCAATAAAACCTGCTGCAGAGGCGGCCACTGCCCTGCCGGACTCTCGGGCTAAGCTGAGACACCTGCGACTGAGCTTCCAGTCATGACAGAGCAATCGCCAACACCATTTCCTGACGAAAGAGTGAGTAAAATTAAAGTGAGCAAATTGAAGCATATTGAACATTTGTAGGCTCGATTGCAGTTGCAGGAACTCACTCATATGTTTGAATGTGCAGCTTGTGTGCCTCAATTGCAGTTGCAGGAACTCACTCATATGTTTGAATGTGCAGCTTGTGTGCCTCAATTGCAGTTGCAGGAACTCACTCACATGTTTGAATGTGCAGCTTGTGTGCCTCAATTGCAGTTGCAGGAACTCACTCAGCCGGACCCCAGCAACCGGGCAAGCGTCGGAAACTCAGCAGCTGATCTCCGGACTCTCGCCCACGACGTTATTCAAGGTGACTTCGGCCAGGTGCGGCGGCTGGCAACGCGCCAGCTGGTCACTAGCGCTGATGAAGTTCGTCGGACCGTCCTCATGCATGTTGCCGACGCTTCTGAGACTCCCGTGCAGACTGAAAAGTGCATCTTGTACTTATTTGAGCTGGGCGCGAACCCAAGGGCAGCTGACGCGAACGGCGACACGGCTGCGCACCTGGCAGCCCGGCGGGACCACCTGCGGGTGCTGACGCTGCTGTCGTTCGATGCGAAGTGGCTGCGGAACGACAACGGCGCCACTCCGCTAATGGAGGCGGCGCGGACTGGAAGCTGGAAATGCGCCAAGCACCTGCTGCACCTGCTCAGGCAGTATAGGTTCAATGAGTGCGACAAGCACGGAAACTCGAAGAGGTCGCGGCTGCTCGGACTGAAGAATCCCGAGGGTCGGACGGCGTCGGAATCGGCGAGGCTCAGCGGCCACTCAGAGCTGGCCAGCTACATCGAGCGGTGAGTGAGCAGTTCGCTGCTGTGTCCATCAAGTTTTGCAGCATTCAGCTGGGGTGGCCAGAGCTGCAGTCTCCGGCCAGCCAATCAGAGCCAGTCAGCTGAGCTTGTCTCTGGCTGACTGCCTGATGGGCAAGAGCTGTGATTGGCTGGCTGCCTCCCAGCCAATGGGGTGCCGGTTGATCTCAAATGAGAATGGATGCTGTAGGTCCTTGGTTTGCAGTGAGAGTATGTGGGTTGAGCTGCAGATGGAGAACTGCGAGGCTGTGCGTGAGTGCTTAGTGAGACATTGTGAGATGGAGGGAAACTCAAGTCGGATGCGATCTCGCCAATGCTGATTGTTGCAGAGCTGCTGCAGTCCTCTTGGAAACTCCATCTGCGAGCAGCTCAGATAATTAGGAATTTCTGTTCACTAAACTTAT
This sequence comes from Macrostomum lignano, assembly GCA_002269645.1. Taxonomy (NCBI): domain Eukaryota; kingdom Metazoa; phylum Platyhelminthes; family Macrostomidae; genus Macrostomum; species Macrostomum lignano. The sequence goes on along the minus strand of NIVC01000545.1, from coordinate 4,770 downwards.
GATGAAAATTATGTCGTACAACTTAAAATTTCTATTGGCGATCGCAGTTGTCGGATTTGGGAAAATTGCGAATTCGCTTTTCATTTTTGCTATTGCAGGGAGACACGACTGGTGCCGATGCGGCTGCAGCTGAGCAGCTGTGCTCAAATTTCCCGCTCGCCTTTGCAGGAGGAGGCGGATCGACAGGAACTGCAGCGGCTGGCCGAGGCGGGCGACTCGGCGGGGCTGCGGCGAGCGGCGACCCGCGGCAGCTGCGACCTGCTTGACAGAGCGGGTCTCACCGCATTGATGTGGGCAGCTCAGAACAGCTCGTGCGGTGATGAGGCACTGTGGGAGCAGCTTGTGCAGCTGGGTGACCCCACCTGTGCGGATATAGGGGCTGTCAGTTGCCTGCACCATGCAGCGATGGCTGGCAATTCTACCGCAGCCTCCGCTCTGCTGGCTGCCGGAGCCTCCGCCAATGCCAGGAGTGAGTTGGAATCCACGCCCCTCATGGAGGCAGCCAAATTTGCGCCCCCCGCCACCGCCGCCGCAGTCAGTCGGGTTCTGCTGGACTCAGGGCGGATTGGAGCCTGAAGAACATATATGGCAGGACTGCGCTGGATTTGATCACACAGCAGGGAAGGAGCGAACTGGCTGAGCTGCTGCGTGGGTGAGTTTCCATGGCGACAGAGAATGTCTGACTTTGATTTATTATTGATAAAAATTATGCAAAACATTAGTTTAAATGGGCAGTAGGGACTGACTGAGCTGCATTGAGGGAGTTTGCAGTGCAGCTTGACTGCATATTGTCAATTGAATATTAATTTGGCGTTTCACCTGCTAGACAGTTAAAGCAAAATGATTACAAATAGAATAAATTGAATGAAGCACAATATGGGCTCCCACCAGAATTCTCCTGACTTCAGACTCCGCACTGCCTATTTAGGTATGACGGCAAGATTTACTTCGACGAGCCTCTGGCACTGCCGTGAGTTCCTTCAGCACACACAGCTACAGCACACACAGCTACAACACACAGCTACAGTAACACACAACTGCAACACACAACTGCAACACACAGCTACAGTACACACAGCTGCAACACACACAGCTACAGCACACAGCTAAAGCACACAGCTACAGCACACACAGCTACAACACACAGCTACAGTAACACACAACTGCAACACACAGCTACAGCACACACAGCTGCAACACACACAGCTACAGCACACAGCTAAAGCACACAGCTACAGCACACACAGCTACAACACACAGCTACAGTAACACACAACTGCAACACACAACTGCAACACACAGCTACAGTACACACAGCTGCAACACACACAGCTACAGCACACAGCTAAAGCACACAGCTACAGCACACACAGCTAAAGCACACAGCTACAGCATGAAAATTATCCCTCATTGTCTCAACTCACATCCCCTCAGTCCCGAAGGCCCGCCGTTCCTGAAGCGCTGGAATGCCATTCGCCTCATCGGCCGCGGAGGCTTCGGTGAAGTCCACGAAGTTCGAACTGACACGGGCGTCACGTGCGCTGCCAAGACTCTCAGACTGCCTGTGCAGCTCGGTGATGACCAAACCTCTGTGAGCACAGAGATCCACAGAGCTATCGAGAGCGAGAGAAACCTGTGCCGACTGCGGCATCCCAACATCGTCAGGTTCTTGCATATCGCTCAGCCAGAACTCGCCACAGTCGTTGTGTTCATGGAGCTGCTGGACGGCCGAAGCTTGGAGAGGTTTATCGACAACAAGCCGCTAGACGAGCTGACTATTCGAGACTTCAGCGAGCAGGTGAGCACTGTGCATCCTTGATGCTCCTGTTCCATGTTCCCATGAGTGAGGACTGCTCACTGACCGACCGCTCGCAGATCTGCCGCGCGCTGCTCTACCTGCACAGCCGGCAGCCGCCCGTGATCCACAGAGACATCAACTGCTTGAACATAATTGTGTGTTCTGACAACACGCAAATCAAGCTGATCGACTTCGGCTTGTCAATCAAGCTGGAGCAGTCAGTCAGCCACATCTCAGCCTCCACTAAGTCACCCAAAGGTACTCTGAACTTCATGGCGCCAGAGCTGCTCGGAGCGGGAGAATCGGACAGCGTGCAGTACAGCAGAGAGTCGGACATCTGGGCGTTCGGCTGCTTGATCTTCCAGATGGCGTCTGGTGGAAGGCCATTTGCGAACGCTAAAAGCCTGTTAGAAATGGCCCAGCTGATCGACAGGAGGGGCGCCCCCGCCCTGCCGGACGGCCGGTCCGCAGAGCTGAGGGATTTCTACAGCCGCTGCACCGCCAAGGACTGCAGGAAGAGAAGATCCGCAGAGGAGCTGCTGGAGCAGGAGTTTCTGCGGGCGGGAAGCTGAAAAAGGGATTCCTTAGCTCGCTTCTCGCCGCAAGAAAATGACAGAAGCTGAGCTGGTTGCTGGTTCGCCTTCATTCAGAATCAGCAGCCGTTTGAGTCCCAGAAAATCCCTTGAAAATGAGTTACTATTGTTCTTTTTAAAGTCTAAACTACAATCCTTGGCCTTCAAGTTTCTATAAATTCATCCCTTGACTGCTGCGTTTTTCCGTTTTCCCGAATTTTTTGACACGCTTCGGTCTTTGCAGTGCTGAAACTTCAATTTGAGGGCATTGAGACGGCAGCGTTGCATCAGATTGGAAATGCCTGAAAGCTTTGAATTAAACTTGCAAATGTCTTGAAACATTAAATTTGATTGATTCAACTCTGCTCAACTATCGAACTCAAATATTTATCTACCTGCTGATGATTTATCCCAGAACTGTTTTATGAATATTCCCTCAAGCAGTGGAGATGTTTAAATACCAAACTGTACTCAAGCTCTTTGCTGTTTGTCATCATCTAATCAAATATACTCATGTGTGACTCTCTAGCATACCGGAACTGCCTACTCTCAGCACTGAGTGGCTGCCGTGTTTTTTTAACTCAACTGCTTATAAAAAAATAAATTTGGGGGAGTGGGGATGCTGAAGCTGCAGAAAGAGCAGGGCTTGCTTCATGAGCATGAGTTGCAGCCCCAGCTTTGCACAATGGAGCCTTTGTGTTGTGCTTGAGCACCCTTCCTGCCCCCTCACTGCACCTTCGCTTCTGTGCTCAGAGATGACGGGCGGAGGCTGAGCTGGAAGCCTGCAATTTTTTTCTTTTTTAGCCTTCTCGCAACTGGAAAAATTTTTATTGACCCCCCCCCAGTTTTTATTGGGCTTGAGGAAGATTGTGGAAAATGAGCAATGGCTGTGTGCATGAAATATGGGCACAAGAACAAATCAAAATTCCAAATCCAAGTACAAAATGACAAAGACACAGGCAGGGAACTTTAATCAGTTTTATCAGTTAAGCTGTTTAAAATCCCAAAAAGTACAAATTTGCTTTAGATAAATTATTAAGAATATAGGAAATCCCATTGAATAGATACGAGCTAATTTGGGATTTCAGCACATATGAATATACGGTGTGAGGCTGTGCTGTCAACTCAATTCGGCCTGTGCGCTAGTTGGTTACCTGAAGGATGGCTGTGTAAGCAGTCAGAGAGAAGGAGAGGGAGAGAGAGAGAGAGAGAGAGAGAGAGAGAGAGAGAGAGAGAGAGAGAGGAGGGAGGGGAGGGAGAGAGAGAGTCCACCCCCGAGAGCCCAAGGCACAGTTCAAGGTAGTGCAAAAGATCTGTTACTCTCTCTTGAGTAAAATAATATAGCATGGCGGATTTTGTATAAAGAAATTTTCGTCAAAAATGCCATCAGCCATTCTCCTTTATGTCAAGGATATGCTTACCGCACTACTTCTATGAGTAGCTGACTGTAGGAGTTATTGCGTGCGGCGATTTAAACATCTTTTTTACATTGATAGACTATATCCCCATTTGGCTTCGAGGGCTAAGAAACGATGCATAGAGATTGATAGCAACGACTTTGTGTTTTATTCCCGATTTTTTGTGGTCGTGGGTGTCCGATCAGTATCGATAGTGGCCCTACCCTTGGCCGACGGCCAGTCCTGCACCCTACCTACATCCCAGCCTGTCTCTCTCCTCCTGTCCCTCACCCTACATCCCAGCCTGTCTCTCCCCCTGTCCCTCACCCTACATCCCAGCCTGTCTCTCTCCCTGTCCCTCACCCTACATCCCAGCCTGTCTCTCCTCCTGTCCCTCACCCTACATCCCAGCCTGTCTCTCTCCCTGTCCCTCACCCTACATCCCAGCCTGTCTCTCTCCCTGTCCCTCACCCTACATCCCAGCCTGTCTCTCTCCTGTCTCTCACCCTACATCCCAGCCTGTCTCTCTCCTGTCCCTCACCCTACATCCCAGCTGTCTCTCTCCCTGTCTCACCCTACATCCCAGCCTGTCTCTCTCCTCCTGTCCCTCACCCTACATCCCAGCCTGTCTCTCTCCTCCTGTCCGCTCACCCTACATCCCAGCCCTTCTCCATCACAGCTCATGATCCTCATTCTCACAGCAGTGATTTGCGGAGATGCTGAGGGACTGAGAGGCTGAGCGCCCACCCCAAGCCTGAGGCAGTATACTTATGAGCAGGGCACATAAGTAAAAATCAAAATTCCAAACTCAAGTACAAGATGAAAAACACAGGCTTGGAGCTTTGATCAGTTTTTATGAGTTGAGCTGTTTGAGATCCTCAAATTACGAAATTCGCTTTAGATAAATTATTAAGAATATGGGAAATCTCTTTGCATTGATAATTTGGGATTTCAGCAAAAATTAAAATAAGGTGTGAGGCTGTGCTTGTCAACTCAATTCGGC